>PVLC010015098.1:0-37660 GCA_004027655.1 Graphiurus murinus
GTACTAATGCAGTAAATTTAAATTTAAGGATAAGAAGGTTTCTAGTCTCTGGGCTCTTTCATTACCAGGAGGCATCATTTTAGGAGAATGCCATTGCTAAAAATAATGTTGGAAAAAAGGAACATTCTTTTGTCTCAGTAGTGGTTGGAAAGGTACTTTTGGCTCAACAGTCTTCTTGCAATAATACCTCTTAAATCAGTTCCAGATCGTACTTCACTTTCTTTATGTCATTTTCACAAGCCTCATTTTCTGCAATAAATGAACAATTTAGTTTGCTTGCCTATGTGAACACTGTCTGTCCTCAGAGGGAATTGGATAAAGAGAGGAAAAGTACGCTTAAGGGAATGACTCTCTCTACTCTCCAGGTGTAGTTCTCATTCTCCTTTCATTGAGCAAATAGTCATTGCCTGCAACTAGTGCAGGAATGGTTCTCAGAGCAGAAAATGTGAAAGACAAATAAGACTTCATCTTGAGCTAAGGAAGCTTATTGGGGGAAGCAGACATTTCAACACATCTTGCAACAGAGTTTTGTCATCTGTGTAGACAAAACTACTTGATTAGTTATTAGTTACTACTAGATTAGTTATTTATTTTTTTCTACACCCCCAGCCCTATTTTTATTCTTTATTTTGAAACACAGTCTCACTAAGTTGCAGAGAGTCTCATGAGTAGCTGAGGCTGGCCATGAACCTGTGATCCTCCTGTCTCAGCCTCCCAAGTACTGGGATTACAAGCATGCACCACCATGCCCAGCTAGATTATTTATTTATTTTTGTATATAAAAGCACTCTAAAATACTCCCATGGTTTCCATGGGTCAGGACTTGAGACAAGGCATGGCAGGAATGCTTGTCTCTGCACCCTGGTGTCTAGGCCCTTAGCTGGAAGATTATCCATGGTGTATAGACTTTCAGCTAGAAGGCAACAAAGTTGAGGGGCTAGAATCATCTGAGGGCTTACTGGTATGTACATTCCTGGAAGTTGACACTTGTAGCCTCTGCCAATGGTGTCTAGACCCTCAGCTAGAAGACAACAAAGCTGAGTAGCTAATGTCATCTGAGAGCTCATTGGTGTACATACCTGGAAGTTGACACTGTTTGCTTGCCGGGGTTTAGCAGGAGTACTGACTGGGATATACATATGTGACCTCTGCATGGAGCCTGGACTTCTTACATTGCTATGACTAGGTTTCAAGAGGGAGAAACCCAAGTAAAAGGAGATCATCTTCTGTGAGCATTAAATGGATTACATGAATTAGTATAAAATACTACAGTATTATCTGACATATAGTGCTTCATGAGAGCTCTAGCTATTATTACTATTAATAGTATTATTAAGAGCAAATATGTATACAAAGTATGTTGGTAACAATATTGTACATTGTCCATGGTAATATAATTATAAGAGGGGGGCATTGATTACCCTGTTTGGAAATCATCCACTGAAATCAGTTGTTTATTTGGAATCTACCTTGCTGCCTTTCTCTAGCAGTTTGTGGGCTTCAGTGAGAGATTTTCAACTGATCAGTGTAATCCAAAGGGTCATGTTAACTTTTGACTTTCAGTGGGAAAGGTTTCTGGGAAAAATGATTGAGAACACTTTCGTAACCGTAGTTATAGATAATTTGCGAATTTTTGCATATGTATTTCCAAGTCTCAATATGGTGATTGAATATTATATATACCCTAATTCTTTCACTTTTGGACACTTTTGATGTGACTATCATCCCATTCTGCTTTGAAACAAACTTTATTCTGTTATGTGAGTATTTATAAAAAGTATTTCAAAAATATCTTTATTTCTTTTTTCTTTTATTCTTTTTTTAAAAATAACTTCTGGAACTGAAAATTGAAACCAAGAGTATTCTATATCTGAGCTACACCTCTGGCTCATTTTTAATTTTTTTTTGAAACAGAGTCTCACTAGGTTTATAATGGTCTCACTCAGTTGCTGAGACTCTTCTTAAGCCTGTGATTCTCCTGTCTCAGCCTCCCAACTATTGGAATTTCAGGCATGCACCACCACTCCCTACTACTAATAATTTTATTTTATTTATTTATTTTTTTGAGGTACTAGGGATTGAACTCAGGGGTGTTCTACCTCTGAGCTACACCCCCAGACCTATTTTTTATTCTTTATTTTGAAAATAGGTCTCACTAAGTTGCGGAGTGCTTCACTAGGTAGCTGAGGCTGGCTGCCAAACTGGATCCTCCAGGTCTCAGCCTCCCAAATGCTGGGATTACAAGCGTGCACCACCACGCCCGGCTTATAATTTTATTTTTAAATTGAAGGTAATGTGTGTAGAGCAGAGAAGAAGAGATAATCCAAGTAGTGAAGGGAGATTAGAAAAGACACTATATCAAAGTCAATCACTAAGCCGTACATGAAAAGAAGGGAGAGGAGAAGGAATGGGGTGGGAATTGGGAAAGGGCTAAATGAGTGATGTGTGCATGTATACCTCTGCCATCTTGTACCTCAATAAGATGTATGATATGTGTATTTGATCTATAAGATAGGGTTGTGTTCATTTAATAAACTTTAGTGATATTATGACTGAACTATTGTGACTCAACCTCCCAATTGTTTCCAAAGAATTCTTAAAATGACCCAGGGTCTCTTCTTTACTGCTTGCTAAGAAGCATAGTATAACCTGTAGTGTTGCTAACGGAGCAAATACTTTTCCTATTATCCTGCAAACATCTGAAGCCTCAGGATGGTCTTCTTGACCTTTGTTTGCTATGGCATGCTATTATGCACTTAGTTATTGTCTTCTGTCATGGTACAGATTGTAGTCCAGTTTCCTTTAAAATACCACTAACTTCACCCTCCTCTGTTTCTCATCATCCTTCCTTAGCCCAAACAATGAAGCTGTATCTAATTTTTACCAACCCTAAACAAACCTCATAAGTTAATATTTAAGTACTTTTATGAATATCATTTTTATACTGGAATAAATAATTTTTTGTAGTGGAATAATTTCCTCTTTATCTGACACTTTTCAAAATGCATGCTTCCTTTTATTTCAAAAATCCTCCTCCTTGTCTCTGCAGAATCGTTATTACTTTCTCCTTTGTTCTCCCATGACAGTGGGCACATACCATTCTTGAAATGCCCCAGTGTGTTATGACTTGCTCTCAGTAATGTCTGTCCTCCACATATACGACTTCCTTGGAGCAGGAATTATTTTATACTCATGTTTACATCTTTATTTTCTGTGATCTGGCCTCTTTGTATTAGATAAAATGCCTAGTGAATGATTTACTTGAATTTCTAAGCAATTCTGTCCTCATCTGGTAAGACATGTGCTTCTTCCCTATAATGCAGCCTTTCTCCTAGACTGTGCTTCTAGACTGTACTCTTCTTTGTTTCTGTTTCCCATTTATTTATAATTGTATAACAGAGCACCCCAAAATCAATGGCCTCAAGCAACACCAATAATTTTTGTATTTATCCCTCAGAGCTCTGGGGACTTACTGAGCTCAGCCAGGAGGTTCTTAATCAATTTTATGCAGTTAGCAACAGATGATGACTTGGGCAGAAATCACTATGAAAACATTTTCCCTTACCTACTTAGCAGTTGATGCCAGCTGTTGCCTGAGACCTCGGCTATGTCTGTGTTGGAACACCTACATAGAATTATTTTTACACATAATTTAGAGAGTTAGTAAAACCTGGATGGAAGTTACCTCCTGGTACTTAAATTATGTTTATATATGCCTATGAGAGTTTCATCACATTGCTTCTTCACATCCAATGAAATTCTCTTTTCTATCTTTCTAAATGTAAATCCATCTGTCCTTTAATTTTAGCTTTCCTGGTTAATCCAGCTGTCAGTTACCTTCATTGTCTCTTATCATTCTTAACTCATAATTGACTTTTCTACTCAAAATATTATTTATGAGAAAAAGGTTTAAGTCCAATGCTTTGATGAAAAAAATGTTCAGCAAATGAGGAATAGTAAGGAACTTCCTTACCTTGATAAAGGGAATTTATGGAAAAAATAGCTACCTTGATACTCAGTGGTGAAAGGCTGAAAGTTTTCTCTGTTAGATCAGGAAAAGGAAAAGACTTGCTTGCTTTGTCACTTCTGTTTAACACTGTACTGGGAGTTCTATGCAGAACAATTAAGAAAAATAGCCAGCTTAATATTAAATAAGTAATATCCAAATTTAAAAAAGAAGAAACAAAATAGTCTCTTTTCACAGATGACATGATCCTGTGTAAAGAAAACCTACAAGGAATACCACTTCATATCCAGTTGATAGGCTTTGATTTAAAAGGGTAAAGTAAATATTAGCAGGGATGGGGCATTGTTGTACCTTGCTGGTGGGAGTGCGGGATGGTGTATCTACTGTGGAACATGGTTTAGCATATCTCAGAAAAAAATTTTTGTAGTGCCTAGTTACCAGGGTTAGAGGCATTTACCACCATGTCCAGCTATGCCTCAGAAATTTAAAAATAGAATAATCATATGATCCAGTAATTCTACTTCTAGGTATGTATTTTCTCAAAACTGAAAATAATTTTTCAAATGAATAACTATTTACAAATGTTCATAGTAGTGCTAGTTATAATAACAAAAAGAAAAAATACTCAAGTATTTATCAATGGATAAATGACTAAACAAAATCTATTATACGAATGTAATAAAATACCTGCATGTAACGAAAGAAGTACTCTAAGAAAAGTAAGAACACAGTTACAAAATATATATTGTATATTTCCATTTGTGTGAATGATCTGGAATAAGTCAATTCATAGAGCTAGAGAAGGGTTTCAGTTTTAGTGGTGGTAGGTAGATGTGGTTGTTAATTTTTCTGTCTTATCTTTACTGGAACACCAAGTATGCAGATATTTGGCTAAATCTGAGGGTATGTGAAGGTGTTTCTGGATTAGATTAACATTTGAATCAGTAGATTAAGTAAAACAGATTGCCCTCTCCAGTGCTGAATACAAACCTCTTCCAAGCTGTTGAAATCCTGAGTAGAATAAAGAAAGAAGGGAGAATTTTCTGTCTTCCTGATAGTTTCTGAGCTGAAATGATGGTCTTCTCCTGCCTTCAGACTGGAACTGACACTATCTTCCCTCCTGGATCCCAGACATTTGAACCCAGACAAGAATAATGGCATCTGCTCTTCTGGGTCTCTAGCTTGCTGCTATGTCCGAATCATCACATACAACTAACTCTTACAAACTTTCACAAAAGATAACCAAACAGAAAATATTGGGCAAAATAGACAAATTCTGAAAACATCCCAATGACCTAAAACAGGGAAATGCTTTCCAAAATCAGGGAAATGATAAGCATCATGTGTTTCTGCCTTAAAGAGACTTCAACAAAGATCAGTGATTCTTTTATGGCACGACTTTATGAATAAAAAGACTATTCTCAGACACTGCTTGTATAAGGTAGAAGTGTCCCATTCTTTCAGGAAAGGAAGCCAGCAAGCTATATCATATTTTATATTGCATCCATGGCTCATTGCATTTCTGCTGCTACAACAGACTGCACTAGGCTGGGCAATTTACAAAGGACAGAAATTTATTTTCTCACGATTCTGGTGGCTGGGAAGTCCAAAATCAGGGTGCCAACATGCTCAGTTGTCTGATAAGGGCTGTTCTTTGCTTCAAAGATGCTGTTTTCATGATGCAGCCTCAGAAGACATGATCGTCGTAACCTCCCATGGTAGAAGGCAGAAGACAGCTGAGTACTAGTGACCCTCCTTTATGTAGGCCTTAATCTATTAGTGGAAAAGGTATTATTCTAGCCTCATCTAATCACCTCTTGAAGGTCCCATCTCTTAATACTATCATGTTGGCAACATCTGAGCTTTGGAGGGGACACATTGAAACTATAAAAATACACATCTTCACCCAGTGGTGAACTCACTCCCAGAAATAGGTCTTGAATAGGTAAATCTTCAATATAAGAAGACACCTTTATAAAGAATACTTATTTTAACACTGTGTATAGTAGAAACAAAGTAATGATAGAGTGAATGTCTCTCAATAGGGGAATAAAATAATACATTCACTGGAAAATGTTATTTAACCTATAAAATAGATGAATTTGAGATATCCCAATTGAGTTTGGAGAAATTTACAGAAGATATCTCTAAATGAGATAAACAAAATAAAAGCAAACTGTACAAATCATGATTCTATTTCCTAAATAAATAATTTATACATACATATGCATGTTTATGTACTATATTTTATTGAACATCAAGTAACATTGACTGTGAAACATGCAATCATTTCATATAATATAAAGAAAGCAAACTTACTGAGATTAAACTAGGGCAGAAGACTTTTTCATCACTTAGAAATTTAACTCTCCTTTAAAGAGCTCTTTTAGATTTAACTATACATCAGTCTTTGTTTTACAACTTAAAAGGGAACTGTAAATGAAATAAATTGGCCAAGGTCTTATTAAACTTCATACCCATGGTAGGACTTTACTGAATCTCTTTTAAATTCATGTTACATATATTTTGTGGAGCCCTGGATTTCTTAAATGAGGCCTTCAGCATTGTCTACAGTCTTTAAATATGTATATGTGTATGTATGTAATTGTATGCTCATGGAGAAAATTATGGTAGATTGTATTATGGTTTTAACATGCAATATAAAAGAAGGTACTGTTTTATGATGTGGATAAAAAGAGGACATGTCATAAAGAGATAAAATAATTCAAAAACACACAATCACAAAATTGCATGATATTATTCCATTTTTATATTACTATCATGTTATGTGTGTGTGTTCATAGGTAAAACAATTTTAAGCTGTTTTTTGATGCAAGAAAAGGGGTCGGTAGACTATTTCATATTTTTGTCATCTCTTCTACATGCTATATGCAGTTGTAGGACTTCCAAAAATGTTAGAAAGGATTATATAAGAAAGGAAAGGAGGTAGTTGTAGTTATTAAAGTTATATCATAATGTATGAAAAGTAAGAAAAATGTTACCTTGCTTTGCTTTTTTGTTTTTCTTTTTGTGGAATATCAATCAATATCAATCTATTTGGAGGGAAAGTAGTTCCATGAGTTTAACTTTAAGAAAACTCTGATATTGTTTTTATTTATTTTTTTATTTTCTGAAGATTCACATTGTTTTGTAGAATCTGCAGTAAAGGATTTTATTGTTCTCGTCATTTTCCAAAAAACATTTGATGAAAGAAATTCTGTGTGCTGTGTGTAAACTTTTCATTATCCTCCTGAATTTCTGTTCTATGGGACAGAGAGGGACTGGCTTGGAGAAATTGGTTTAGATTACTTTGGAAACTGAAAGGATGAAGATATAACCCTCACACATCTCTAATGCAGAAAGTTGAAATTTTTCTTGATATTTTAGAGCAACTTGTTTAGAAGGGATTGGTATACATCCTTAAAAATCAATTTTTTAAAATTTTATTATGGCTCATCTTGGCATAGAGAACATGGAACACTGCTCTGAAATTGAAAGGAATGGAGGCAATGATGTCAGAATTAAGGAATGTGTATAGTTATATCAAGATGATACAGTACTAACATTAATTTCTGTGCCACCTTTACTATTTTAATAAGACGCAGAGATTCGTGTGATGATCTAGGAAGAATGAATTTCATCTGATACTGTGTGTGAATTGTCCTTTTTAGAAACAAGAGCTTGCGTGGTTTTAAAGTCTTGTCTTTTTAGAAGCCAATCAAGCTCCATTGGCAAGGAGAATTAGTGCCATCAGATTATTGTGATTAAGGATAATGCATGAGAGGAGAAAATGAAAACTTTAACTTATGAGTGTTTTTTGGTCCAGAGAACTTTTTGTTTTGTTTTTATTTTGTTTTGTTGTTGTTTGCCTCCCTATGGAAAACTATCAAGCTCTCTTTCCTGAGAAAGGGAGTGGAAGAAGCTATTTTGCTTTGAAATTTAGGAGTGAATGTGGAAGCCACATCTGACACAATGCCTAGGGAGTCCTAAGGGGATGGTTGAAGATTAAAATTACAGTTACAGCTGGGATACTGAAAAGTCTCCTCTGCACTCAACATTAAGTGATTTAAGTCACTTTTCCTCAATATTTAAAAAGTTGAAAAATATCAACTTTTAGTAACAACAATGTGACAGGGAGTATATGAGTGACCCAATTGTAGTCTAGGACTCTTCTTGAATAGTTCATAAGTAGATTCAAATATATGCATCAACTTTTATTTGTTATTTTTTCAGCAATGGTGGTGAGGAGTCTGGTTCCCTATAAATGAAGACTATTGGATATATGTTATCACAGGCGAGATTTTAATTTTTTAATAATTCAGATTTTTTGGCAATATGAGAGATGAGACTATAATCCTACTTCATCTATAATGGAGTAGTTCATAATTATAAGAGTCCCCATTACTGAATATAGACTTAAATGACCTGGGAAAATCATATAAAATGCAGAGTCCTCAGAATCTGTTGTTATTGTTATTATTACTATTTTTTCTGGAAATGCTGATTCAGTACAATATGGAATATATATAAAAATATATATATATATATATATATATATATATATATATATATATATATATATATATACATACACACACATACACATATTTAACAAGTTTCCCCAATGATGGTGAGGTAGCTGGTCTGGGGACTGAAATTTGGAAGAAGTTTTGCACCAATTTATAATTTTAAGTAGGGATGTAAATGGAACATGTTCTTTTTCTTCCTGAGTATTTTTGTCAGTCTATAGGTAATAAGGCTAAGTATTATTCTGGAAATCTGTATGGAATCCTATGATTGCTAAAATAAGTGATTCTAATTATTGTGTGTAATTTTAGAATATATTACAAGTTAAATGCATCATTAGTTTGTCAGAGAGCATAAAATTATCTCCAAAACTAGCCTATGTTGAAAAAAATCCGAGGCTCGATGAGTAATTAGTTCTGTAAGTTCAAGACACCTGGGTTAGAATCCAAGTCTAACTTTAGAGTAAAGAAGACCTGAGTTCATGTTCTGACTCTAACACATTCCACCCATGTGAGCATAGAAATTGCATCACTTCTTGTTGGGTGCAGTGGTGCATACCTCTAATCCCAGCATTTAGGAGACTGAGACAGGAAGATCATGGGTTCATGGCCAAACCCAGCAACATAAGAAGGCCTTCTGCAACTTAGTGACATTCTGTTTCAGAATAAAATATAAAAATAGGACTGGAGGTGTAACTCAGAGGTAGAATGCCCCTGGGTTCAATAATCAGAACCACAAAAAGGAAGGAAGGAAGAAGGAAAAAGGAAGGAAGGAAGGTAGGAAGAAGGGAAGGAAGGAAGGAAATCACTTCACTTCTCTGAAACTTTATTTGCATTCTTGCTGATGTGTGGATTGCACGAAATAAAACAATATTGTAAATTTCAATAGAATCGATACTGAAATAGAAAAGTATCTTCCATCTCCAAAAGGATGAGACATTTATCATTCCCAAACATCTAATGGCCCTCCTTTGCCAATAAGCATAAACTCTAGGGGTCTGAGTCAATCTAGTCTTCCCTGTTTTACTCCTGCTTATATCCATGATTCCTAAAATCTGTGGTGACACACACTATACCAACTCCCAGGTGTGCATCTAGACATTTCAAATAGTTAGAAAAAGTTAATGATATTCAATTACATGTCATCAATTACTAACTAGAAGGAGTTCACAGTTTTCATAATCAGTTTATTCTTTTTCAATGGTGTCCTTTCTTGAGAGGGATACTAAGTTGTTAGAACATAAATATGTCTTAAGTTTCTTGGATCTAACTATATAGGAAATGGAACTATTAGGCATTGAACTAGGAAGCTACAAGAGTGAATTGTGGCCCACCTGCACCAGAATCTCTTGGAAAATATTTTATGAATACTACTGAAACAGAATTTCTGGAATCTACATGCTAATAAATTCCTTAGTTCATTAAAAACACACACACACACCCATCCAAATTCACATAAAAATCCCAGATTACAATCTATTTACTTTTGTGTCCACAGTGCTTTTGTTAGAAGATCTGTTTGTATCTTCAGACCTCATTACCATCTATAGCTAAAGAAAAATCATATCCAGCCCTTCAGTCACCTTTCTATCTTTTAAAAAAAATAGTAGCTAGAGAAGTAACCAGGAGGCTATGAACTAGAAGCCTCTTTCTCCGTGTTACTGTTGTTTATGGGAACAGCCAGGTAGTAGTGATTTGTCACCTGGTGATGTTAATTACCAGCGAAGCATTCAGATTGTTTCTTTTTTTCTCCATTCTCAGCTTGATCCTTGAAGTTTCAGCATGGAGCCGGGAAGTGTTTAATGGAAAGTTAATCAGCCAAATCCTCCCGGTTCAGAAGTTATTCCCTGGTCCTGGCCCATGCTTGGAACACCAGGGTATCCATGTAAAATGGGGAAGCAATTATTTACAGAGTGCTTCCCAGAGGGCCTGAAAGAGGTAATGACCCTCAACAGGGGCCTTCTGGAGTCACTTGGAACCACTTATACACCACAGAGAGAATGTCCTGACTCGTTATGTTTTTAAAGATTTGTTTATTCTTGTCAATGAAAAAAAAAGCAAATAAGCAAAGGGGTGCTTGCTTATGAGATGCCAACAAAGAGGATTGTTTAATTATTTTTTAAGCAGCAGCATCCTACTATGCACAGAGAAAATGATGTGTAGGAGAGGCACAGGTAATGTTGATTTGATTTGCATGTTAACTTTTCCACTTTTAATCAATAACTGCTTAAAGAAGTCTCTGGCTAAGAATCCTGAAATTGATTTTCAAAGATAATTTGCATTTGATAATTTGAAGTGTTTTGTGCAACAGCTGGTATTTGGGAGAAGAAACAGAGGGAGGTTTGATTGCCCTATGTAGAAGCCTCACATGGAAATGGAGATCCCCTTCAGAGACTACAGTTTTCTAATGTCTGGGTCATCAAGCCATTGGGTGATGTTATGTTGTGGGAAGGATCAAGTTTTGGGGCCTATCTGGATTTTAATTCTTCCTCTTTTCTTGGACAAATCAATTTTCTTCTTTTAATCATGAAATATTTTATTTATAAATTAGACAAAATGATATCACACAAAATGTTGGTCTTTTCTGAACATTTACAGATGTATCCATGTCCCATATCTTCTTTATTATACTCTAGTGAGGGATGCTTTTCTTTCTGGTTCACAACTGGTCCACAACTACTTCTTGCAATGCACTGGAAATGCCTTCCCTTTATTCCATTTTCAATGCTGTAACCAAATGCAATTCTATGAAAATTAAACAAAAGAATCTTTCTTCTTTCCATGAGTTACAAGCTTGTAATGGTTCTTCCAAGCCTTGGGTTTATGGGATTATTGTTGGTCCAGTCCCTAATAGCTTCATCCCTTACCCCTGATCACCTAAACTCCTTTAGCCACAACAAACTTCTATGGCTTACTTAGTTGTGTTGGCAAATGTCAAAAACAAGACTTTGTATTAGCTTTTTTTCTCTTTCTAGAAATCTCATTCATTGCTTGTCGTTTGCTTCTTTTTCTTTCAGTATCAGAACAAAATCACTTTTTTTCAAGAATTTTCCCTTGCCTCTGGAGATTTAAAGTGACATCTCATGTGCTCCCTTGCCACCTTGTATACAGAATTTCTAGATATAATTTGTACATTGGAATTTACCATATTGTTCTGTAACTGTCTTTTTTATACTCAATGAAATTTCAGATCAGCTCTGTGTCCTGTTTAATAAAAGGTGAATTTGATCAGTTTTGTTATTTAATAGGGAGTACTTCTCAGAAATTAAATAAGCTATTAAATGAAAACTATGCAGAAGCAACTCTCAATAAATTCATCTCCTATAAATTCTTGCAATATGAGTTATCAGTTTATATTTGAACAATTCATTCATTTGTTCAAAAATGTATAAAATTTACTATATATTGGGTATTATTATAGGTGTTGGAGACACAGAAACAAACACAGTTCTTCAAAGATGTCGTAAATAGCAGAAAGTTTGCACATCAGGAGGATAACCTTTAGTAGTTAATTTTTTCAAGGTCGATAAAGTACTTTTTGGCATTGAGGAAGCTTCATCTCACTAAATATAAGCTTAAAATTCAAATATATACTTTAGAATAAATTAAAATTTTCAGAAATGTTACATCTTCATAGAGACCTTTTCGCTTTGTCTTACCAAATTGATGAGTTGGATTAAAAGTGGGCTAAGAAAATATTTGAGTTATGTCAAGAGAACTAGCTTACCCCTAAAAGGCTCACAGATACTCTCTGCATTCCCATGAATGCTTCTGTATTTTGCATATTATATGGAATGAATGTTTGTGTCCCCAGCATGTGATATTTCATATGTTGGAGACGTGGGATTCCTGAAACCCTAAACCCTGATGTAATTGTTTTAGGAAGTTTTGTCTTTAAGAAGTGATTTGGTCATGAAAGCGAAGCCCTCATAAAGAGATTGAGAACCTCTGGATAAAAGACAAGAGAGGTTGCCTTCTGTCTCTTCCCTCTGTTATGTGAAAATATAATTAGAAGATAGTATCTGAAAAATAGGAAGTAGACTCTTACCAGACCCTATATCTGCCAGTACTTTGATCTCAGATTTCCAGCCTTCACAATTTTTTTGAAGATCATCAGTTTTATTATAGATTCATAAGAAACAGAAATTTACTAATAACCATCTCAGGACAGGGGTAAGTCTCCCAGGAAAAAGTATCTGAGATTGCTCCCATGTAGGGGGCGCAGGGTTCCCCCTCATGTCCAGAAGGGTCCAGATGGCCAAGTGACTGTAATCCCCATGGAGAAGCCCCAGGCAATCTGCCTGTACCTCCTGCAGCTGAGTCCTAGCTAGGCTGGCAGATGTCAGGGTATATGGAGTTGGTAATGTCTGTTTTAGTTATCTACTCTCAATAGAAATATTTTGATGTTAAATAATCCTTGGTGCCTCTTCTCCTTTTTCACTGAAGCTACCTGGTTGGGTTCTGGGTGGATCTTTGGGGCTGATACAACTCTGGGGCACAGAACTGGAGAATGTAACAGAACTCTTTCATCTTCCACCCACCAGTGACCTTTTGGCTCAGCCCAAAGCCTATGACTATGACGTTGCTTTCCTGGTCCAGCAGGATCTTCTTGGGCTTTAGGTCACAGTGCATGATGCATACCACACACAGGATCTGCTGGAATGGCCACCAAGCCTCCTTCTCCTGTACATCAGGGAGCCAGTGCCCTCTACACATGTGTTCCATCACCAGATAAATGTAGTCAGTGAGCTGGGCGTGGTGGCACATGCTTGTAATCACAGTACTTGGGAGGCTGAGAGAGGAGGATCTGTGTTTGCGGCCAGCCTCAGCTATTTAGTGAGGCCCTCTGCAACTTAGTGAGACCCTGTTTCAAAATAAAGAATAAAAAATAGGACTGGGTGTGTAGCTCGGAGGTAAAATGCCCCGGGTTCAATCCCCAGTTCCGAAAAAAAAAATGTAGTCAGTGGTGTCTACAATCTGAAACAGCTCGATCACATTTGTATCATGCACAGGACCTGCTTGAACAGCAGCCGGGCCTCCTCCTCCTCCTCCTGTACACCAGCAATCCAGTGCCCTCCACTCATGTGTTGTGTTTCATCACCAGATAGGCATAGTATGTGGTATCTACAATCTGAAACAGCTGGACCACATTCAGGTGCTCTACTATCCTCAATATGTCCATTTGGGATAGAATCAGGGGGAGAATATACCTGTCCTTAAGCACTGCCTTCATGGCCACCTTGGTCCTGATAAGGATGTATCAGGTCAGTTTGACCTGGGCAAAGGTACCCTGCCCAATATCCCAGAGGATCTTATAATGGCTCTTGAGTGTATCCTCACAGGGAGAAATGGCTAAGAGGCCTGACCTACCCTAACTTTCTCCTACCACTGTCCATTGAATACAACAGAAACCAATAATGCTAGCTATAGAAATAAAAAAAAATCAACAAATAAATGGACAATAAAATGACAAGCCCAAACGAATAATAACATACACACAAACACACACACACACACACACAAATAAAAAACAACTAAAAGCTCAAACCAACAAATCAGATTCAAAGTCACTAAACCACCAAATGAGATATCTTTTAATTCAACAAGTTACCAAACAAGAGCTTCCTGTACTTGTAGTAAAAAAAAAAAAAATCCAGCTACAGCTAGGACCTCCTATATCTGATACCCTCATAGTAGCTCCTTGTGAGGTCACAATAAGAAATGGCTGGGTCATGGCTGGGAGTGGCTCACTGTGGCTGTCTCACTTTGGAACCTCCAGTATTATTTCCTTCTTAATAAGAATAAGGACTCCAGAAACTTTTTTGCTTCAGTGAATTAGGAGGCTGATATTTACTTATTTAGACATTAACATGTGTAGGATGCTTTAGTATTCTTTTCACTTTCAGTCTGAAAATCTGTAATAATGTTTGGCTTTTAAAGACATTATCATATTTATACTTGAGGTATCAAATTTATTTATTAATTTTTTGCTACTAGGGATTAACTCCAGCCCTGGTTTATTTTTTTTTATTTTGAAACAGGCCTTGCTAAATTGCTGAAGGTCTTGCTAAATTATGGAGTTTGGTCTCAAACCTGCAATTCTCCTGTTTCAGGCTCCCAAGAACCGGAATCACAGGTATGTCCCACCATGCTGAACTCAGATTCCTTTCTTTTTTAACTCAGAATGACTGGTGTCAAGAGGGTGGCAGCACTTCACTCATATCGTTCTACTATAACAAAATGCTGTGCTCCCTAAGGCACCATAGAGCACACTGTTAACATATACGGGGCTTAGACAAAGGGAGTTTTCATCTTAATTTCCCCATAAGATCTGTCTTGGTCAGCATTCTCACTGCTATGATCAAAAGTCCTGACCACATAACTTAGAGGAGGAAATATTTATTTGCTAACAGTTTTCCTCAAAGATTTTGAAGTTCAGTCCATGTGAGGCTGGAGACCACAGATCTCAGGGCATGGCAGCAGGAATCAGAGAGAGAGAGAGAGAGAGAGAGAGAGAGAGAGAGAGAGAGAAAGAACAAACACAAGGCTTCATCTTCATATTATGATACCATGGAGGCCAGAAGAAAGAGATGTGACTACACTTTCTAGAAGTCTTTTTATTTATGATGGAGGTCTTGCTATGTTGCCCAGGCTAACCTTGAACTTCTGATCTCAAGTAATCCCCCTGCCTCAGCCTCCCAAGTCGCTGGGGTTATAGATGCGTATAAGGGTTCTGTCCCTTATACTTTCTAAGTGAATAATTACAATTCTGTGTCTTTTTTTGTTTGGTTTTTGTTTTCAGTAGGGGGGGGGTACTGAGGATTAAACTCAAGGTCATTCTGCCTCTGAGCTATACCCCCAGCCTTTTTTATTTATTTTCTCAAAACAGTGTCTTGCTGAGTTGCAGAGGGTCTAACTTGCTGAGGCTGGCCTCAAACCTGTGATCATCCTTTCTCAGCTTCTCAAGTACTAGAACTGCAGGCATGCACTATTGCACCCAGTTTTATCCATTTATTTTTAGGACACAAAATTGATAGGATGTTTGTAGGCAAGAAAAATAATACCAGAGATGAAAAATGAGTTACAGGAATAGAGAAATCCTCGGCATAAATCTTTTGAAATGAAAGAGTAGAGACTGCCACACTGATAGAGGCACAAATAAACTGTAAACTCCAAGATAGTATTGAAGGACTTAAATAATGTTGGGCTCTATGTGCTGTTTTTTAAATTTTTATATGTTTGATTTATTTCTAATAGCTTTTATCCATTTTCTGAATAGTCCTTTCTTCACTATCACTCCTCTCTCTGTGAATATTAAGATAGTTTTTTTTTTCTCCAACCTCCATAGTTTCTCTATCTTTCAAGTTATTTTTTTCCTACTTGGTTTATTGTCTTTATTTTATATTGGAGTCTATGTTAGAAAATATTAAATGCCTAGTGCTAAAACACAAGAACTCAAAATCCTGTGGTGTTAAGAACTTAGAATACAGAGAAATAGTCTTGGAGTGAGAAGTGTATGTGAGTGGCAAAGGTTTGTTCCAAGGAAACACTTGTTGTCCCAGGGTAGTACTCTGCTACCTGGGAGTTACCTTCTTGTCTGCACTATTGACACTGAATCTTATGCACCAGTGAAGTTAATTTTTCTTCTTCCAGATAAAGGAATGGAGAAAAATTCCAAGGCTATATTTCCTTTGACCCACATGAGGCAGATGTTACCTGAGTCACTATTACATACATTTCACTTAGTTTACAGTTACCCATAGCTGCCAGGGAACTCATTTATAAATTTAAGTTCTATTTCCAAGGAACAGGGAGAACCAGAATTTGGAGACAACTGGATGTCTTTATAAGGAGCCTTTCCTAAACATCTGGAGATGTTTGATTTCCAGCTCAATTTTAGAGTTGGCCAATAAATCCCTGTTGGAAGCGCTGTGCTCATGGTGATGCTTCTCTGTCCCTGTATTTACCAAAGTTTCAATAGGCCATTGAGTTCTTATTTGTTGTTTTTTTTTTTTTTTGGGGGGGGCACATTGGTCTTTCTCTTAAGCTGTCCAAATACTTAAGGTTTTTCCTATTTTCCTGACTGCATATCATAATATTTGCTGATTCAGTATAAGTGCCTAAGCCTGTATGAAACTTTCATTTTAATCTTTTTTATTTAATATTATGTCCCACCCATAAATGTATCTGGTATACCTCAGTACATAGGCTTTACAGAGAATCAAAATCCTGCTTTCTGTAAGAATGAGGGGAGGGAAACTGACTCAACTCTGGAGTGCTGGGTTATAAAGCCTTTATGATTTAAAATTTTATTTTTTTACCCAACAGTTTAAATGTGTTTTAATCCATTGAAATTTAGTATAATTATTTGTGTTCTATTGGTCCTGGAGAAGCCTATTCAAATTGACTCCTGAGTTCTTGAACAGTATTCTTATACTCTTTAGTCACACTTCCCCCATCCCCAGGAGACCAAGATGTTCCAGGGTCATTCTAATACATTTCCTACCAGAACCATTTACTTAAGGAGTCCTGATTCCTTTTAGAGGAAATTATATTCATGGAAAATAATATTGACACTAGAGTTATTCTTTGCTACCAGGTAGGGTACTGTTTCTCCAGGTTTTTTTGGGGGGGGGGTATTGCAATTTTATATCATATTTATGTACAGAGTGTCAGGAAAATACCTGCACACAGTTCTTGGATCCCTCCCCCGCTGGGTTCCTCACCTCTCCTTCACATGCCTTTGGTATTGATATGGTTCAATCTTCATTCAGTCTCCATGTATTTGCATAGTTTCTGTGAATCTTTTTACTGTTGATCTCTACTTTCAGTCTGTTATTATCTGAAAAGATGCAGGGAATTATATTAACTTTTATAATTTAATTTGCTGGGTTTTGTTTTGTGGCCTAGAATATGGTCTATTTTGGAAAAGCTTCCATGAGCAGCTGATAAGAATGTGTGTTCAGCTATCATTGGGTGTAATATTCTGAAAATGTCAACTAGGTACAATTGGTTTATAATGTCCTTTAGGTCAGAATTATCCTTACTAATCTTTGTTTGGATGACAGATCTAATGGTGTGAGTAATGTGTTGAAGTGCCCTAGGATTATTGTATTGGGGTCTATTGGGTATTAAATCCAGATGAGTTTTTTTAGATAGATAGGTATCCCAATACTGGGGGGATAAATGTTTAAAACAGTTATATCTTCATTTTGGATGGTTCCTTTCATCAGTCAGAAGTGACCCTATTTTTCACTTCTGACAAATTTGGCTTAAAGTCTGCTATGTCTGATGTGAGTTCAGCCACTCCTTCTTGCCTTCCATCTCCATTTGCATGGAAAACAAATTTCCATCTTTTCACCTCCTTCTTGTGACTCTCCCTCTATATACAGTGTGTTTGTTGAAAGCAGCATATAGTAGTCAATGTCTTTTAACTGGGGAGTTTAGGCTATTGATTTTCAGTTTTATTATGGAAAGATGACTTTTGCTTACTGTCATTTTGAATTATGGTTTTTTTTTGAAGTGATATTAATTCCCCTTTGTTTAGCTGCTCCTCTGATGGTATTTGTTCCTTCTTTGGTTCTAATATTTATTTTTCATTTCTTTTTTGTAATTCATTTTTTCAAATGTTTTCTCAAGTGTCAGATTGGTTCTCATGCATTCTTTTAACTTATTCTTAGCTTGGAAGGTTTTTTTATTTCCCCATCAATTTCAAAGGATAGCTTTGCAGTACATAGCAGTCTTGTTTGGAAGTTGTTTTCTCTTAGGTCTCGAAGTCTATCATTTCATGACCTCCTTGCTTTCAGAACATGGGTTGAGATTCTCTCTTTAGCTTCAATATTGCACATTTTGATTATAATATGGCATGTGGATGATCTTTGGTCTTGTCTGACTGGGGTTCTGAATGTCTCTTCTACATAGACATCCTTTTCTTGATCCAAATTTAGGAGATTTTCTGATATTATTCCTCTGAAGATTTTTAATTCCTTTTGTCTGGGCTTTTATGCCTTTTTACTGACTATGACTTATAGTTTTGATATTTTTATATTATCCCATAGTTCTTGAACATTCTGATCATACTAACTGTTGGGTTTTTTTTCTATGTTTCTAGTAGGATATAAATGGAAAGGAAAGAATGAAGTAAAGAATGAAAGAAAGGAAAAACAAAACAAAACCCTAATATGCAAAGCCAAACTAATTGTATTGAAAATGGATATTAGATAAAAATGAAAGGAAAGGAAAGGGTGAAGGAAGAACAAGGTCAAACTAATACACAAAATAGTGAAAAAGCATGAGAAACTCCCCAAATAGAAAAAAGAAAAGAAAAAAAAAAGTATTTATTGAAAAGGAAAAAATAAAAAAAAGATCAAAAAAAAAGTTTTAAAAAGACAGGTAATTTTTAAATTAATGAAAAATTTAAGGAACATAATTTTTTAAAGTTTTTCCTCTTCTACTTAGAGTAGGGACTTGCTTTTGTTGGTAGTGAAGTTTCAAGGAAGGAATCCTCTTCTGTTTTGAATGGTTAAGGGCTTCTGTTGCCTCTGCTTGATAGTGTCTGTGCTTCCTTTGTTGTTTAGTAAGCTGAATCTAGGCAGATCAAGTTGAGATCATTTGAGTCTTTTCTCAACTCCTTTCGGTTTCAATTTATGGTTTGTGGATTCTTATTCTGGGTATTTTTGATAATATATTGGATGGGGGAGGGAGAGGATCTTCTCCCTGTCTGTAGATCCAGTGATCCTGGTTGTGTGACCTAAAAGCACCTTGGTCTCTGTGCTTATGATGAGATCTACTCCCTCTTTGTTATGATCAGGAGAGGAGTACTAGAGAGAGGACCTGAAGACACTATCCAGACTGTACAGACCTGGGCAAAGTCTGTGGAGGGGTGGGCCTTGATGGTGTGGCAGTCCTCAATCTCTCCACAACCTAAGTTAGCACCCTTATAGCTTGGGCTCCTGCTGCTGTCACTGGTTCTATAGCAGAAGCTATACTGTTTTGCAAGGAGAGCCTGCAAACAGATCCTGGTCAGTGGTGCCCCTGGGGCCATGAGGGGAGCTGCTAATGCCTCTCCCCATGCTATCTTGGGGGGCACTTCCTGGCCTAAGCCAGTTTGCTGACACTCATTGCAGCTGTAGCTAGACTCTGCCAGTAGTGATGCTTGTCTGTATCAGCATCTCCCCTACGCCCCCCAAGCAGTTTAAAAACTTGAAATCTGGTCTGTATGAGCTCCTCTCCAGAGCTGTGCAGCTGGGGTGAGTGGGACTGTGCTCTCAGTACTGCTCAAGGGGGATAAAGCCTGGTGCTGGGTCAGCTGTAGAACAACAGCTGGCAGGGAAAACACAGGTGCTGGGGGCGGGGTTGTAGATTCCTCGACGCACCTCAGAGGCAAGGGGGAGCTCTTCCATCTTTGGCCCAGATGGTGTGGTGTTCTAGAGGACACTGCTTCTGCTGAGACCTGATTGGTGGGAAGGAGAAGGGCTGGCTCAACCCATTTCAGCAGGCCCCTGATCTGCCAGAGGAAGCAACCCCGGGTTGGTGGCAACAGGCACCCCCACTTCTGCTAAACCAATTGGGCAGCATAGGGAAGTGGGACCAGGCGTGTGCTGCCTTTGCTAGCTTGGGAGGATTCTGACCCCAGAGCAGCTGGGGGCACTGGCACAGTGCTCCAGCCCCTTCTTTAGACGCTGCTCTGGTGAGAGTGGGACTGGGGTAGGGCTCAGTTCCAGGCCGATTTGCTGAGAAGTGGCTTTTAGAGGACAGGGACCAAGTCCACTGTAAGGGATGGGATCCAGGGAGCTCCGGGCTCAGGTTACTTTGGTGAAGCCACCGTGATGAGATGTGGCCCCACTCGCACCGCTCCCCCTGCGGTGGCTGGGGAGAGGGCTAGGTCCTGTGCTGGCCTTTGTCTGCCCCTCTGTATCTGACTTGCTTGAACAACACACTAGTTTAGGCTGTGATTACAGAAGATAATATGGCAGGGAAAAGGTTCTGTAGCAGCCCAGGCTACAGAGCCAAGCCCCTCCACCTGCCCCTTTCCTGATTGCTGCTCTGCATATCCAGAGGAGCTTTGTCTATGAATCAGAGACTGTTAGCGCTGATGTTAGATTATAAGACCTTGTTACCTCGTAGCTTGCCTACCTCAGAAAGGCTAAGGGAAATTTCTTTCGGTGCATTTTTTTACAATGTCCCTTCTAGTATCTTGACATCAGCCTCTCAGCCTTCACAATTTCTGTTATTTAAGCCACCCAGTCCCAGGAAATTTGTTACAGTAAGAGGTAACGTGCAATTCAGAAGTATGGGAAAATGGGAAAGGACAATAGGAAAGGAGCAGTGCCCCCTGATATTCTTTCTATGAACCACACACAGTGAGAGGGGCTATCATTGGACCCACAAGATTTATTAACTCTGAAGTACTAGTTACTGTGGTGAAGTCTGGAGGTTATTGGTGGACAAAACTACAAACTTTTTTCGGCAGAGGAGAGCAATATTTTAAAAGACAATTTATAAAATATATATATTTAAACTGCTGTAATATATTCAGTGGCAGACAACTGCAAGGTACTAAGGAAAACAAAACATACACACACATGAGATCTCATCTGTTCTGTGGATAGAGAAAACTAATGTGCTTATTTGAGGAATCCCATTTGCAAGGTGAAATCTCAATGTTGGAAAACATTACTCAGGCAAAAGGAGTGCTCAAAACTGGAAAACTAGACAGTGAAACATGACTGTAGACTTTCGAGAGTCTAGAAAAAGTTTGGAGGGTTTAGAAAGAAAGTAATAATGGTAGTGTGTCGTAAAGATGAAGACAGACTGGGAAATTGGTCCAAAATGAGGCCAGAATGAAAGGCAGAAGACAAGTCATGCTGAGCTAGGTCATCTTCATTCTGCTAAGTGCTTCACAGTGCCCAAATTAATTGTCATGGTAACCTGTATACAGTGAAAATCATTCTCTGACAATTGAAGAAACTGGAGTTGGGGCAGCTAAGGTAATTTGCCTGATATCTTTGGGGTAGGAAGTGTACTCAGAATTCAAACCAAAGTCTACTTGAAGCTGATATTATTGTTACTATTGTTATTAAACTCTATAACTCTGCTTCTAACCATATAATTCATTAATGATTTCCACTTTTCACAATGCCCAGGATCAAGGAAGGAAAATTCTCTCCATTCATCTATCTCACAGCACATCTGCTTTCTCCTGTTTTATGTTATGCAGCTTATCAGAACAGACTGCTCTGGTAATATCCAGATAGGTGACTGTCCAGTGTTCCTTAGTCCAGGCACGTGGGACAGGAAGGATGTTCAAAAGTAAATAAAAAACAAAACAGCAGTTCCTACCACCAAAAAGACTTTGTACCATCTTGGGATTGTGAATTCATAGTTATATGCAATGGTTGTGTCTTTAAGCCTCAGTAGAGTCCTTCCATCTGCATTTATTTTATATATTCAAGAACAGTTTTCTTCTTCAGACCCCAAGATTCTAGCAGACAAAAAAATCATCTCATTAAAGAAAAATTGTGCCTTATCCCCACTACCCTGGGACACAACTACCTCCCTGCTCATAGCCACTTTTTTCTTTTCTTTTTTAAGTGCAGGATCCAACATTTACACAAATGAGAAAAGCTGTGTCTAGAATCATAATTTCTGTAGGCTCAGCAAGACAATTCTTCACTGCATTTGTGTTTACAATTGTAGACAAACTGAGTGGATTCCCCCCTCCCCTCTGACAAAGCCACCGCAGATTGTGAATTGTGGCTAAATACCAAAATGTTATTTAATGCAGCCAGGATGGAATGGCATGAATGATAGCCCATTTCCACTTTATGCTCAGAGATCAGTCTCCAAGTTCAAGGCTGTTCTCTTTGCCATGCCAGAAAAAATTACACAGGCCTCTCCTAGTTTTTATAACCCCCTTAGGCAATGTGGGAGTGATAAACATGATGACTGTGGAGTCTTGCCATGTGTGTCTAACAGCACCAAGGAGAGCAGCTAGCTCTGTGCTGACACAGCAACTGGCTCATGTAAAAGCTTAACACATTACCTAGTTCTCTCTTTGTGTACCTCACTCTGGGTAGGAGCAGACTCTGTGCAGGGTTACCAGTCCCCAGATAGACAATCTTGTGCAACTGAGCTCCTGCTGTCACTCTAAGGGGCAGGGAAAGTTTCACACTGGCTCACACTGCATGCAGCCATATGGGGTTGATTTCCATGGTCTCTGAGCAAGTAGGTGTCTTGGATAGGCTAAGACTTCAATATCTGCCATACAAATCCACCTGCTGTGAGATTCCCACATTGAACTGCTTATTAATGATCTTTAAACAGCAATAATGCTTGGCCAGTTCTGAGACCTCATCATCCATACTTGATTTAGTCACTTGCCCCAAAGAAAGTCAATCTGTAAGTCCATGGGATGAGTTGCCATGAAAGCTTTGCCTAACAATTCCAGCAGACACTAAGAGCATCAACCAGACCCTTTTATAGAAGAACATATTATCTGGAAAAATATCCCCTGCCCACAACAAGCACTGTCTTTATACCATTAAAAATGCATCTACACATTTCTGGTACCTAAATTAGTGGCAGTAACTGTATAAAAAAGAAAATCAGATCTCAAGTGCATAGGAAAAATTTCAGTTTGCAAAGGACTTCAGAATCTCTTTTCTGAATTAAACCTTAGAAGAGACAATGCACTGGCTTAGTTCCTTCCTTTGGCTAATTAAACATTTTTTCTCTTACCCTCCTGGCACATAAATGTGTTGTCAGATCACTCTCTTTCCCTTTTCTTGCACTCTAGCTTGAGGGACATATGCCTTAGGTCTTAGATTAATAGTCTGTTAGAGTTGAAAGAAGCTTTAGGAATTAGTGTAACTCTTTACACTAAAGGAGCATAAGAGGCTTGGGGAATGATCAGTTAGTTAATGACAGGAACAAAACTTTGTCTTCCCTTCCTCTTATGCTGCCTCTATAAGATCTTCTTTTTTTCCCCATGATAATAGCCTGTGAATATTTATTAGTAAGTATCCATCTGGGCCACAGACCTGGCAAAATGATTCTCTGATTCAAGCCCTTTGCACCTGACCACTCCATCTCCCTAGCCTATTACCTTCGATGTCTACACCTGGCCTTTGTATACACTCTTCTTTATCTTCTCAGTGAGCTTTTGGAATCTTTGAGGACGTACACAAAACAACTGGTTTCCTTATTTTGTCCAGAAAATGAATCAGAAGTGAAATGTAAAGAATGGTGAGGAAGAAAGAAAACAGCCTGGCCAGGACAACCAGGAGAATAGGCTGTGATGGTCACTCACAAACCAGTCATGACCATATTACTCACAACCTTCTGGTGGCAAGGAGACTTAAGAGAAATATATGAATCTAGACAGAAAAATGCCTTTGAATTTTCATAATTCAAACTCTGGTTTTTAAAAGTATGGTGTATCATGATATAGCTGCATGATTCACAGTTTTCTCTGCTGAAAACTCTGAAGTTTTATAATGCTTAGGAGAAATACAAAGGGTTATACGTTTGGGAAGTCTAACTCAGCATGGCTGGGGTAAACTCTATTACTGTTTCCTGAGGAAAAAAAAGACTGGCCTCAAAACAAAAAAATAAATTAAAATGCTGACATTTTATTTCCCTTTGAATTTGTCAATTTGATCACCTATATGTCTAAAACAGAGTGACTTTTTATGTCTTCCCAAATATTTGTTGACGTTCTAACCCTCATCGGATGGTATTTGGAGGTAGGGAATTTGGGAGGTGATTTGGAAAGGCTTCAACCTCATGATTGGAATTAGAACCCTGTATATTAAAGGGACTTGAAAGAGCTCGTCTGGACCTTCAGAATTCAGAAAGTGTGCCATCTATGAACCAGGAAGTGTGAGCCCTCACCAGACACGAATCTGTGTGTGCTTTGATTTAAGACTTGCCATCCTCCATAAATCTGAGATCCAGATTTTACTGTTCATAAGCTACCCACATTATAGTGATTGTTAGAGCGGCCTAAATGGACTGGGAAAATGTCTTTTTCTGCAAAATGGGCTAAATAACAATTATCTTAGAGATCTGCTATGAGGATGAAATGAGATGAATAAAAAGACTTTAGCATGAAGTATGGAGTATAAGGAGTATAATGAATGATTAAGGAAAGTCACTCCCCCTCTCTTTCCCTAGTATATTTTCTTTGCTTCTCTTTTCTCCCTTTGGTGAATTTACCCAAATGGTCTAGAAAGCAGTAATGTAGCTGCCTGGGGAGGTCTCACAGCAGGACTGCTGAGATATAGAAAGAATCAGAATCATTAAACCACACACATGTAGCAGAGGGAGGCAGAAGGCAAACAAGAGGCTTAGGCAGGATCTTGGTTTCTGGTTAACCTTTCAAATGCGATCACCCCAGTGAGTCCTGGAGCCAGAAAGTTAGGCAATGCTCTACAAAGTGACTTTCTCCCCTCACCCATTCTCATTTTTTGACAGTTTCTCCATACTTAGAACATGTATTCTCAGGAGGTGAACAAGAATTTTCATTTACTTCAATCACAGAAATAAATGGATATCTAAAACTCAGTGAGTGAGAAAGACTGACATGAAATACTAATCAGAAGCAATGGTCACTGAGCCAGGTGCATTCTGTAATTCTCATGCTTGAGAAGCTGAAACAGGAGGATTGCAGGTTTGAGATCAGCCTCATTAACTTAGAGAGACTCTCAGCAACCTAAGAAGAACCTGTTTCAAAATAAAAAATAAGAGCCAGGCATCATAGTACACACTTGTAATCCTAGTACTTAGGAGGCTTAGACAGTAGGTTCACAGCCAGCTTCAGCTACTTAGGCCCCTTTTCATACAGAGTATTAAGATTGATTAGAAATATTTTTACTTTTCTTAAAATAATTGGGCATCAATAGGCTACATATTGAAGCAAACTTAAACTATAAAATATTATGAATTACAAAATATTATTCCAACAGCCATATACTCTCACAGGGAAATTATGAGATAATGCTCTTCCCCCCCAATTCTACCGATTTGGAAACATTTATCACATCCAAAGCTGGTGGAAGTATAATGAGTGGGACTCCTATGTTTAAGATTGAAGAAAACACACACTATACACAAAATCAAAGATACATGCAAAGTATATGCTTTAAATTATCATGGGACACTCTTTGGATATAGCTTATTGGTTATCATTAGGGAATGAAAGTGACAATAAACAATTAAACATACACAGCAAAGGTGGCATTTCTACTATATTCTATATTTGCTTCCTCATTCCCTACCCCAAGGAGTACAAGTTTTCCATCTTTTCATATGGAAGGGCTTACAACTCTCTAGAATTGCTGGAGACCTTCACAAAGATAACATGTTACAAACAGTTCACAACTCATTTTGCTTCTAATCATCTGAATCCTTCTTCCTGGTTCTTGGGTCTGTGCCTCTTGGGTGTTTTTCTTGGTTGATGAGTTGGGAGGAGAAAAGGGGCCCTCAGGGTTCCACTGAAATACAAGGAAGAAGGAAATTAGACAGAAAATGCACTGTTTCAATGTATAGCTCAGCTGTATGACCAAGTACAGATATAATATGAGAAGGTGATAATTGTACAAATTAGTACAGCTGCTATGGACATCAGTGTGTGATTCCTCAGAAAAGTGGGAATGGATTCACCATATGATTCAGCTATGCCGCTCCTGGGTAATTATCAATTTTACCTTTCAATGTATCCTTGCTTATGCCTACAAATGCCACTAAGGTTCACTTGTGCATCTTCTATTTCGAAACTTTAATGACTTTCTATTAATTGGAAGTTTTTCAGATCTGAGTGTACAAACATTTCAATCTGCATATATAGCTTCATCTATTTATTTCTGATGTTCCTTAAATTGAGTTATTCTTCCGTAGTATATGATTTAAGATCTCTGCAATTCATAAATTGGTGTTTTTTAATTTCATCTTGTAACCTTTTCTCTTTCCTTAAACCTCTTATAGACCTCCTATTCCCTCTTCTCAGCTGATGACTTCTCTTCCTGCTGCTTAGAGCACAGACCATTTGATGGGTAGTTACAAATTTCATGTCCTCCAAACCTACAAATATACCAACTTCCATACCCACATTTCCCATTATAATGATAGACATTTGCTTCTATCAAAGGTCTGTACTATACTGGTACACCAGATCTCAGTGTGCTCTCTTTGCTTAAGTATTTCACCCCTGCAGGAAATTCATTTATTCGTATTCCATTTTAATTCTTTATTTCTCCTCATCTTTCTCTCTCCACAGAATGACTTAGCATCAACAGAAGAACATGACTTAGCATCATTCATCTTAAAAGCAAAACAAAGTCTTCTTTTAGACTATATCTTGCCCTCATGGCTGTCTGTTTGTATCTTTCATGGAAAAAAATTTTAATTGCTTATCCCCTGAGTTGTTTCCACTTCTTTCCCTCTTTTTTTACTCTTCAACCTCTTTTACTCTGACCTCTATCCCAGCACTGTACTGAAGTTTTTCATGTCAAGGTCACCAGTGACCTTGTTGTAATCAAAGCCAGTACTGAGTTCACACTGAGTTAATTTTTAAATGTGCTTAAATGTTACCTTTTCCTTTTATATACAAAGCATTCAGGTGCAGAGCTACTAGTACAGGTGATATAATATGTTATAATACATTGCATACATTCATTTGAATCATACATTTGGTCCTAAGTATTTGACAGGGGAAATCATTATTATATGCATTTGGAGATGAGGACTCTGAGATTACAGGAGGTAAATTGACTTGCCCAGGGTCAGTCATGAAAGAAGATATTTAGTCCTTCATACTTTTCCCCAGTGGCAGCATCCATTAATGTTTTGCATTCTGAATATGGTTCCTGAGAGCTAAGCTTAATTTTGCTAAGGTAAGAGATTGTTTTCCCCTTCCGTGCATGCTTCCTCTCTCTCTCTCTCTCTTTCTCTCTCTCTCTCGTACGCAAGGCTGAACCCAGAAGTATTCTACCTCTGAACTACACACCAGCCCTATTTTATCTTTTGAAACAAGGTCTCACTAAGTTACTGCAGGACCTTGGCAAGTTGTTGAGGCTGACCTCAAACCTGTGGTCTTTCTGGGCTTGATTGGAAGAGGCTATATTCTGAGGGCATCTTCTCTTAACAGTGCTGCCAAGGCCTTTGTTTATTGAGGATATATTTCTGAGATTGAATGAAGCCTGCATATGATCTTCATTTTATGTCATTACTGTCAGTGTTATGACTGTCATAGCAAGATGAAACCAAGATGATTGTGAGCCACCCCCCCACCCCACATACACTCACTCTGCTGAAAAAGGTACACAAAGGCTCATCTCCATCTCTTATGCAGCATATCAGTTTTTGAATGCTGAACTTCTGATAATTTGGGGCTTGCTGCAAACTTAGGTGACATCAAGAAGAAGAAAAAGAAAAAGAAGAAGGAAGAGGAAGAAGAGGAAGAGGAAGAGGAGGAGGAGGAGGAGAAGGAGAAGGAGAAGAAGAAGAGGCTCATTTTTTGAAATGCACATGATTTTGCTATTTTGTATGTGGCCCTTGTCTGTTGAAGCATCAAAGTGTCTCAGAGGAGATTCTGGAGGATGGAGACTCATGCTCAAAGAAGAGGCCTGCGAAATAGGAGATTGATTGGACTATAAGACCAAGTATGAGTGGTAAATTAATCTGAGACAGAAAAAGGACAGATGCTGAGGAAAAGCTGGCTACAAAATGTGAAGGACAAAAAGATGTCTGTCAAGAACACAGATAGTATATGCAAATACTCTTTGAAAGTTGGGAACAGGTGAGTAGCCTAACTCTACTGCTGGGAATGTACATGAGCAAAGCAGACATTAAAATTTTCAAACTCCTTTTCCAAAACAGCACAAACATCCTTAAATTCCCCCAGTTCACATTCCTCCAAAAATAAATCAGAAGAAAAATAATCTCAATAAAAAAGTATTAGCTGTGGAGCCGGGCGTGGTGGTGCATGCTTGCAATCCCAGCATTTGGGAGGCTGAGACCGAAGGATCCAGCTACCTAATGAGGCACTCCGCAACTTAGTGAGACCCTGTTTCAAAATAAAAGAATAAAAATAGGACTGGGGGTATAGCTTGGGGGGTAGAATGCCCCTGAGTTCAATCCCCAGTACCGCAAACACACACACACACACACACACACACACACACACACACACACACACAAAGAAAAACAACAAAATAGTATTAGTTGTGGAAGGAAGTTAATCTTGCAAATGAAAGTAGCAAAGTTGTTAAATGTAGCCAGACACTAAGCTGCTTAAAACAATATTTGCTTAGATTATACACATCTAAGATGCTACTTTCTCATTGTTTAGTATGTACTCTGTGCTGCTGTAGGAAGCTTAGCTTTGGGTTTTTCTTAATTTCAGTGTCTTACTTTAGAAAATTTAACTTGGAATTAAAGGACATTTCTCATGCAATTAAGGAATGTATTCTGAATCTTGACTGCTAATGAAAATCTAGCATTTGTTGTGGATTGGTTAACAATTATGGGGAAAACTTATTTTTTGCACTTCATGATTTAGTGGCTTTGTAACTTTGCACTTTTGATACTGTAATTAACATATGGCTCTATTTTATTTTGTACTTATTTTGTGCAACTAAAAAGTTAAAAAGGCTCTATTTCTTAAAATGAATATTTAAAAGAAGTTTACCTAACCTAGCTGTATCTCTCTTCCTGACCATTGAACGGCCTTGTTAGAGTAGGGGTTTTCTACAAACTAATGTCACTAACTTGAATGTCATTTGCTGTTTTTCTAATCATTCTCACACTATTGGTATCAATCAGTGAAATATTTATTTGATTGGTCTAAAATTTTCAAGTGTTTTTATGACATGGGTTTAATCATGATAAATCTAAAATTATATGGAAATAAAAACATAAAACGTTGCCCTCCCGGAGCTCATTGTCTAGTGAGAAAAACAGATGAGTAATATAAGTCATCAGAAAACTATGTAATGTATTACAATCAAGTCATGAGTTGCATACTTGAGGAGTGGAGAATTGGTGCAATTAGAAATTTTCTGAAACTTTGTAAAAAAATGAGCTTCCTCCATTTGCATTCCATTTCTTTATTTTTCAATTTTTTAAATATAAAAGAAAGAGGATTTAAATAAAATAAAGACACCAGGAGAATAGTGAAAAGGAATGGGGAGATGAAAGGGAGAAAAGAAAGGAGGCTTGAGGAAGGCAACAAATTAAATAATGTTATTTTCATATATCAAGGTGTCACTACCAATCTCACTAACATATACTGGGAAGAAGGAGGCAGAGGGCAGGGTGGGATCTGGAGAAAAAGACATCAAGGGATTTGTGGATATATAAATGTATTACTTTGAGTCTCACTACATTATGTAATTACAATACACCAATAAAATTATAAGAACTAAAAGGAAAAAGAAAACTGAAAAAAATTATTGGTGCATGGTAATTGCTTATGATAGATTGACAGTGATACATTCTTACACGCATATGCCATTATTTCAGTTGTTCCTTCTCTTTGTCTGCCCTTTCCCTCCCATCCTCAGGCCCCTCTTACTACTCTATTTGTCTATCTTCTAACTTTCTCGAGATTCTTTTTCCTCCCTTTGTATTCTCTAGCTTCCACATATGAGAGAAAACATGTAGGCTGATCTCACTCAGCATCATGTTCTCCAGTTCCATTCATTTTCCTGCAAATGACATAATTTTATTCTTTTTTATGGCCAAATAAAACTCCACTGTGTGTATATCCTACATGTTCTTCAACCATTCATCTGTTAACAGACATTTAGTTTGATTTCATAACTTAGCCATTGCAAACTATGCCACAATCAACATGGTGTGTCATGTATCAGTATAGTACTCTGACCTTAACTCTTTTGGAAAACTAAAGAGGAGTGTTATAGCTGGGGCAGGTGGTGGTTTCATTCCCAGTCATTTGAGAAGCCTGCATACTAATCTCCATAGTTGTTGTACTAAAGTCCCACCAACAGTCTAAGTGTTCCTTTTCCTCCATGTACTTGCCAGCATTTATTATTGCTTGTATTCCATTCTAACTGGAGTGGGGTAGAATCTCACCTTAGTTTTGATTTCTACTTTTTTGATTGTGCATCACCCTTTCATGTGATATAATAACTAGACCTATAGTATGATGGCTACAACATTTATTCCTTCAGTTTCCAATGCCAGTTAATTGTGCTATAAAAACAAAATTGGTTCATGTATATGCAATTTTATCTTATTACAGAATTACATATGAAAGCATGTGGTTTGTAATTCATCCAACATATTTAAAATCACATGCCTTGCACCTGTCTCCAGGTTCAGAGGTTAAACCGGTGTTTGGATGAAGAGCAAATAGTCACAGCAATGGATATTTCCCAAGTAGACTCTAGGCTTTATGATCGGTTCATAAAGTGAGGAAGTCTCTGTAAAATAGAGAGTGGTTTATTTTATACAGCAGAAAATATAAGCAGAAGTAAGTAAGTATAAGTTTCTAAAACGTTTGTTAAGGGGAAGGTGTGTAAAATGCATTTCTTCTGTGGCAAATTAATGTACTGATGCACGTATACAATGTGTCAACTAGAATAATACCTGCCTTCTACCTTGTCTCTCATCCAGTCAAGTAATTTTCTCCCTGGAAGTCAGCCAGCATATGGGAAAAGCTATTCATCTAAATTTCAGCCTTATACCAGTATCCAGAGCATGCAAATGACCTCTGAACATTTTAATGTAATATAATGTATTAATAATGCAAAAACAGTTCAACATTTTCCTCAAAACACACAAGCAAAGAAGCAAAATAAAATGTTCCTTGGCGCAAACTGTAAGACTGCAAACTTTTTCCTCATACAGAAAAAAAAAGAACCTGAAAAAACTTGGGAGAAAAGCATTTTTGTAGGAGGGATGTTAAGATATACACATGAAGATAGGAATATGGTCACAGTATTATTATGCACATACTAACTATGATATTTGTATTTATGAATAAAAATATCATTGCTAGTTATAATAAAAAATTGAAGTATCAGTCTCTAAGAAAATAATATGGGTGAGTTAAACTTACCAGTTACTCAATAGAATATTATGTAGATATTAAATTAATATCTTGTGAGGATACAGCCACATGTTAATTATTTTCCTTTTAGTGATAAATGAGAAGCTAATGAAGCAACAGTATATACAAAGACTAATTTCAACTATGTATAAAAGAAAATAAATAAAAGGAAAACTGATATTATGTGAAAACTCTAGTATGAAACAAAATCCACAGAAGTGTTAATTCATTATTCTATAATTCATTAATCATTTTATTCATTTATCCACTCAGTAACATAATGGCACTTATGAAGTTCTTTAGGCCCTGAAAAATAGATATTGAAAATACAAAAAAGGCAGTAAGACGAACCTCACAATAATGGAGAATAATCTTAGCTTGTTCTGATTGTCAAGTATAGGTAAGATTTTAATATTCTTACCATCTTTTCTATAAAATATACAAATTAATTTTATAATGAAAAAAAGCAAAAGCAGTAACAAAAACATTAACACTCTGCCATAGTCTTTGTTGAACCTGGATTCTGAGCATGGTTAAATAAAATCCTATAGATGCAGCTGAGTTGTATTAGTACTGGAAGTGACAGTAAATTTTATTGTCATTTTAAATCTCAAAGGAAACCCTCAGGCAGCATCCAGTGACCTAACCTGAAAAAAGTTCAAGGCCTTTGCAAATCTATGTCTTTCTCATTAAAATAAAGTTTCAATCCAGGTGTGGTGGTGCAGGCCTGCAATTCCTGTACTTGGGAGGCTTAGACAGAAGGATCATAGGTTCAAGACCAACCTCAGCAGCTTAGTAAGACTCTCAGCAACCTACTGATACAGTGTTTCAAAAACAAAACAATAAAACAAAACAAAATGGCTGTGAGTATAGCTCAGAGGTAGAGTATCTCTAGGTTTAAACCCCAGTACTAAATTAAATAAATAAATAAATAAATAAATAAATAAATAAATAAATATTTTCATCCATTTTCTCTGATTATCCCACATTTTTTCTATCAGTTGGAAAGTAGTAGTTCTTCTATTATATGATAATCTTCAGTCTTGGCCCCCATTCTAGCCATTTATAAAGAACACCCAGGCACTTGCTAACTACTTTGGCACCTGCTCCTGCACATTTAACATGAATACTTCCAGCTCAGGAACCAAATCCTCTCAGAGAGAATGTTTGCAGCCGTTCTCCATCTGCCACAGAGGTTTGAAAACCACCTTTCTCTGCTTCACAGGACTCAATGGCAAACAGTGTAGAGCATCATTAAGCTCCTTCAGTAACTTCCTATCAGCCTCTTTATTGTGGGTGCCCCTAAGTCTGACACTTTTTCTTTCATTTCCCCATGTTTCCTGAGTTTAAACCTCACTAAGTTCCCTAGCACTGTTGTCCCAAATCATAACACCCATTCTTCAAAAAACTGATTCCAATACTTGGGAGGCTGAGACAGGAGGATCTCAGGTTTGAAGCCGACCTCCACAACTTACTGAGATCTTCAGCAACTTAGTGAGACCCTAGTTTAAAATTAAAAAATAAAATAGTCCTTGGGCTGGGGCTCGGAGGTAGAATGCCCCTGGGTTCAATACCCAGTACCCTCCTTCCCCTTAAAGTATGGACTTTGAGATATCCCAGGGTCCATTTTCCAAGTTTCACCTAGAACTTTCAATATATTGCTTCTTGTTTTCTGGACACTCAAATCTGTTCGAAGTTTATGTTGCATGTGTTAAGAAAGCTGCCAACTGTTCAGTATAAATCAAATTTTAAAAATCATGACATTTTACCCCTTCCTCTACACAGGCTCTACAATCTGCAATGATCAACAACTTCTTTCTATCTAGTCTAGTCTCTTCTATATGTGGGGAAGGATATTTGACAGCTGGAGAAGTGGCAAAAGCAAAGTCATTTCTATGGCAACAAGAACAGTTAGCTAAATAAAGATATTTCTAGGATAAGAGTTACACAGACAATCTAGTTTTTTTGTTTGTTTGTTTTAACAGACCCAGTCTATTTTTTAAGCATGTTACATGGGTTATTACTTTTTAAAGGAAATATTTTATTAGTACATTGCAATTATAAATCATGGTAAGGTTTAATGTGATAAAAACATATATTTGTACAGCTGTTGGTATAGTTCTCTCCACATTCCATTCCCTACGCATCCTCTCCCTCCCCACATGTTAGTGAATTTGATAGCAACACCTTCATATATTGTCATAGTATTACTTATATTGTTTCCATCCTCAATCCCCCTTTTCCCCTTCTTAATTCCCTCCCCCAGTTCCCTTCCACTACTTTCTTGTATCTCTCTATATTATTTTAACTCCCTTATGTTTTCTATTTTCTCCCTAGTTTCCACATATGAGAGAAAACATAAAACCCTTGTCCTTCTGAGACTACTGACTAATCTCTCTTAGCATAATATTCTCTAGTTCCTTTCATTTTCTTGCAAATTACATAATTTTGTTCTTTTGTATGGCTGAGTAAGTTTCTATATATATCTGTATATGCCACATTTTTTTTTAATTCATCCATCTGTTGAAGGACACTTGCATTGGTTCCATAATTTGGCTACTGTGAATCGTGCTTCCATAAACACACATCAATTAATTATCCTAGGTATCCTGTAATAGTACATTGGAGCTAACACATACCCTGAATTATATTTTTCATTAGAAAAGTATTGGAGCATTGAGGAAAGTTTATAAAGAACGAGAGCCATAAGCCTCATTCTATTTTATATTCACAATCCTTACTTTTGACTTCTATTTGTCCTGATCAACCTTTTAAACAACATTTGACTCTGTTTCAATAACATTATTTAATTATATTTTAGTGGATGATTGATTTAGTGTCCAATTGAATGAGTTTCCCATTGAAAAAGTTTTAGGTTTTGTCATTAAATAATGACACTGCACATTGAATAGGGCCCTACTAGGGAACTGTGAGATTCAACAAGTAGGAACACTGCTGTGGGCATGAAGCTTTGTGAAATGACACAAACCTGGTATGCCTCTTGAAAGATCCTTGGTTCTCAAGACTGTCATGAAGCTGTAGAGAGAGGAATGAGAGAGTAGACTATGATAATGTCAAAAACCTCCACTCATTTTACTGAGGTATAGCAGGGGTTTTTTTGTTTTGTTTTGTTTTGCAGTACTGGGGATGGAACATGGGGGCATTCTACCTCCAAGTTACAGCCCCAGCCCTGTTTTTTATTCTTTATTTTGAAACAGGGTCTCACTAAGTTGGGGAGGGCCTCACTAAGCAGCTGAGCCTGGCAGCGAACCCAGATCCTCCAGTCTCAGCCTCCCAAATGCTCGGATTACAAGCGTGAGCCACCACACCTGGCTGTTTTTGTCTTTTTTTTATACTGGGAATTGAACCCAGTGTCATTCTGTCATTGAGCAATACTCCTTTTTAAAATGTTATTTTGTTTTTGTTTTTGAAACAGGGTCTCACTACATTGCTGTGATCCTCATGTATCCGCCTACCAAGTACTGGGATTACAGGTGATTAAAGCCACCACAGCCATGACTGAATTTTATTTTTTATTTTTATTTTTACAAATGTTCCTCAGCTTTACTGCAATTCAGAGTTAATCTCCAGAGTTCTGTAAAAATTGAATTGGACAATTTTTCCAGTTTGGCTTGTCTCTATGGAAAAAAAGATTTACAGAACTACCCACTCTGCCATTCCCAAAGTCTCTCCCTCCAGAAACCTCTAAAACTGAACCTCTAAACTGAAAACACAATCTGTAGCTTAGAATTTAAACATGTGCTCACCGTTCTCTTACTACATGTGCATAAACACATTTACTAATGTCATAGTTTCACACATTGCATTTCTACTGAATTGCTTTATGGTCTTGCAAAGCATTTTCTTTTATAGATATTTGACTTTGAATAACTACAGGTGAATAATTTAAATGACTGATTTTCCATTGTATGTTGTGAACTACTACTGACACTCTATTCATATACCAGCATCTGATAGCTTTGAGTCAGAGAACCAGTTCTGAATTCCACCCTTAAGATTATGTTCCTTTGGAACCATTTCTATGATCAATGTTTACTTATTAGAGAAGCAAAATCACCATAAGTACTATAGAACACAATATTATTAAATGGAATTAGAAATTACACTACTGTGAGAAGACCTAGGGAAATGCAGGTCTAGAAAATAAGTTGGAAGATCAGAAAAAAATGTTCCTCAGTATTCTTCTCAAAGCATAGATGTGATTGGACAAATTAGAGTTTACTGGACAGTTTAAATATTGACTGCATCTGACTTGTCAATGGGATCACTCCAGGGAAGCATGGAGAGATGTCTATGGGAATATTTTTCCTATATCTGTGCTGATAGCTTGCAGAAGCTGTCAGTATAGAAGGCCAGCAATCAGGAGAAATAATAGGACCTAACTTTTAGGATGTAATGTTGGGGTCTTAGCCCAGCAGGCCCAGAGAGACCTCGCCTCAAGATGGCGCCTGGCAGAGTGCCAGGAGCAGCTGCAGGTGGTACCATCCTAGGGCTTTGCCACCCTAGAGCACATGCATCAGCACACCCTGCTCGTGGCCTGCCCAGGTAAGGGCTATATGCAGGCACCTCGTGACTGGAGCCCTGTGTGGCTTTAAGAGCCTCTACCTCTCGCCCTAGGAGAGAGAAATGGTTGGTGGAGAGAATGGTCGGTGGAGATGATGGTTGGATGGACGACTACTATTGTGAGGAATGGCTACGGAGAACAAGAGTGGGATGAGAGAGACGATTGCGGCCAGAGAGATGGTTACTGTCAGGGTTAAGATAAGGATTACTGTTACTGTCACTGTCACTGTTACTATTACTGCTTGGGTAACGTCTTCGGTCCCAGAGAGAGAGATACAGAGAGAGAGAGAGAGGTATAATAAAGATAAGTGTGAACCAGCAACATATGGTTATCGTCTCCATTGGAGCCTCACGGTTGAGGGTCTGGTGCGGGGGACGATAATGTAATAGCTGCTTTACCTCTGCCTTTAAAGTCTCAAACAAGTTCATCTCAACAAACTGTAACTCAGAGTCACAAATAGAAAGAAGTTTTAGGAAATATAGTTCCTAGATTAACCAAATTTACAATATAAAATGTAAGTAGAGGCCTTTATTACAGAAGTATAGACTTTGAGCTGAAATGGGGCTGTGAGCATGAGGAGAGCCATGTCTAAGTTTTTGTCTTCAAGTTTGTTTTTGCTATGTCTTCAGTATTTGATTAAAGGATGCTGCCACTTATGGTGGTTTACATAACCACCCTATCAATAGGAACCTGCACACACCCTAGCCAATGATCTCTTTAATTAGCTTTACTTTTAATAGATTTAAAAATATATTGAATTACTTATTTATTTGCTGTTTTTATTTATTTAGGTTGTCGTTTGTCTCTCCAGGCGAATGTAAGTTCCTCTTGGCAAATAACTTATTTTTAGTAATATATGGTACCTAGTGAGAATGCTAAAATTGTCTGCCATTTTAATTAAATAAAATTAGAATTCACCACAATAAAATGTTGTAGAATATTTAGTTGATTAGGGGCTAATTAAAAAGCTATAAGTAACCACAAAGTTGATTCCTTACTATATTCCCTATTAAATATTTGTTGAGATAATAAATGAATAAATGAACGGATGTTTTAACTACTTTACGAATTAAAGTGAGTTTTGAATTTAGTCATGGGACAATGTAATTCTGTATGCTGTTACAACAAAATGGCGGCAGTGTTAATTGAAGGGTGGAGATATTGGAAACAAAGCAAGCATTCCCAAAGGGAGTGCAAACCGTGGCAGTCTGGAAATGGGATGCTAGAATGGAAATTCAGGCTATGATCTAACTCTAGAAAGGATGTGACATAGGTAATATACTCAAGCTTGCAATCCATTTTCCAAATTTGTCAGATTTGACAGAATTTAAGTAGTTGGAAATAAGTCCTTCCTATTATGTGTATGGAGCTATCGAACTAGCTATAAACTATTTGGCTCAGTGTAATCGACTAAATATTAGTGTCCCAACCAAATTCATATGTTGGAATCTTAACTTCAGTGTGACAGAGTAAGAAGCTGAAGCCTTTGAGAAATAATTAGGCACTGA
>PVLC010015099.1:0-17500 GCA_004027655.1 Graphiurus murinus
TTATTTCTTACTTTTTATTTTTATTATTTCCAAAGTTGTGGGGATTGAAACTAAGGCTTCAAACAAACTAGGCAAGTAGAGCACCACTGAGCTACAGCCCCAGCCCATGGATTTTCTTTTTAGAATATTTAACAAGATGATTTTCTTAATGACAATCTTTTATTGAAAAAATGTATTTTTGCTGAAAAGTCAGAAAACCATCCAATATATAAGGATTGACAAGCTCCAGGTCATAAAGAAATGGGACGCAGTATCTAAATAGTATTACTGTTAGGGATGGAAATAATAAGTATTCTGGGAACTGGGACACATTTTTAAAGTATTCTACAAGTCAAAAGGTTTTGGAAGTATTAACTTGTTAGCTCATGAATGGCTCTGAAAAGTGGTTAGGAAATTTTGGTTTGTTTAATCTGTAGCAGAGACAAGCAAACAAATACTGTCAAAATAGAGAAGACAGGTACAATTCAATGGTCTAAGCCCTTATTGGAGAGAACATACACATACACACACACACACACGCATACACACACACACACACACACACACATATACATATATATATATATATATACACCCACATATCCTTATCCTCACTATTTTCATAGTTTAAATAGAAAAAACAGTGATTTACTTTGAAGTGTTTTTTGGAGGTCATATTGTTTTCTCAGTCCTACTGATGTAAAACATCACACTTTGATTTAATTGTTATTTTGAGAATTTGTTCAAATTCAGCAATTATATTTTACATGTTTCCTTCATCTAAGGTAAGGTTGTGTAATCCCTTGTAAGGGTATTATAAATGTTTCAGCAATAGCTCAAAGCATTTTCTCTTCTTCCTTGTTTAGCTAAAAATACTCATTCAAATTATTACAGGAGTTAATGGAATTTCAAAAACATTTTCTTTGCTAAAGATAATAATTCATCTCATTCTAAATATCAAGGCTATTAATTATATCTTTCCAAAATCCTTTCCCCTTTCATAGTCTGGTATTTGAACTACTCACCTTCCTACCATCCCATACAGTACATTGATCCAGGAATGCCCTGAGTTGAGAGCCTTTTCCAAGGTGAAAAATATAACTGGAGACTAGAGACAGACCACTTAATTTTTTTTCTCTCATACTACAGCTTATTGACATATGGGCCCCATGCCGCTACTGGCTATATTCCTACCCCAAGATGGGAAAACAATGGAAAGAGAGAATAAGGATGATGTGTAAGAAGAGAAACAGAAGTAGAGAGGGCCAATGCATTTATCTTTTGTTCCTTGAGTAGTCAGAGCTGCAGTTCTATCACTTGCAAACCAAAAGTGATCTGATGAGTACACTAAGGAATTACAATTATCTGAGTCTTTGATATTTATGCCAGGTGTTGAATCTTTTATCTAGAAACTCTCTATTTGGAGATAATTCACTCTAGTGATGCTGATTGCAGCTAAAAACATAATTCCTTTATTTGAATATACAAATATAAAAAAGAAACAACTCATAATTTCTTATAAAGCAAAATTTGTTATATTTTTCCTGGATAAAGCAAATTCATAGACAAACTAGGAAAATATATGTCTTTCAGATTATTTCTGGGTATAACATTTTTGAAGAAAAGTATAAATTAGAATTCCATATTCTTTGGTCTCTGTATACACATAGATTACCATTCATAGGAAGTATGATTTATAATAAAATCAGGATCATGATTATTTAGAAGTCTATTACTATTAGAATATCCTGTATTTAGTATAGCATTTATATATGTGTATTTACAAAAGCAAATTATTTGTATTTATCCAGCAATCCGTCTTTTGCCAGTCAGAGAACATAGTATGTTGAAGACACTTGGTTCCTGCTGTAGACGGATTTCAATCTGTCTGTTGGGGAAAGATTTTTTTTGGTTGTTGACAACCATGTAATGAGCAGAAGAAGTATGTAGATATGTTACATGATAACGGGGATTAGAAAGTTAGGATCACATGCATATATGTCAATGTCAACATGATTTACATTATGATGAGAGACAATAATGTACCAATAAAAGTACATTAAAAAAATTAGGAGCACATGGAAAACTTTAGCAGTGGCTACTACTGACAATGATGTTTTAAAGTTCAGCTATTCTGAAACACTACAATCAGTATTAGATTCTCCACTTTTTACACAAGTCTCTTTTCAAGTAATACCTGTGCAACATGTATGGCTTGAATGTGTTTTATATGACCTTCAATCCTTATAATGTTAATGTGAATGAAGTTATTAATACTCCCATCTTATAGATGATAAAATGAAGTTTCATAGATATTTTTCTTATAACTCTGAGGGTCACTCAGCAAGCAGCACAGCTGCAATGGAAACACAGTTCTCTTTTCTAAAGACCCTAAACTCTTTTCAGTCTTCCCTTAACTAACAGAACAATCAAGTATCCATTTTTCACTTATGCGATTTCATTTTGTCTATCCCATTAAAATATTATACTAATCCTATGTTATTGGAATGAATTCAATATCTTTTGTATAAAAAACTTTGGGTTTTTTTGGTTTTTTTTTTACATTTTCCTGCTCCACTGTTTGCTTCTTTCTTGGAACCTTGGAAATGAAGCTGAGGGCATGGTGGGAGAGAGGAGAGCCGCTCCATTTCACACTTTGTTTGCACTCCTTTTGGCATGCAGGGTCAGGCAAATGAGAGGCGACCACACATCCCCCTCATTTGACCACTTGTCCAAAGGGGAGGTGAAAAGGTTTAGTGGGAAAAGTTTGACATTTTATCCCAAAACAAATATTAGAGATTATCCGTGGAATTAAATTATCTATATATACATAGTCTAGGGAATTAACTCTATCTGAAATGGTGGATTATTGCAGAAATTGAAGCTAAGCCCTTAAGGCACTCTTCTTGCTTTGTTCTCTGCATTTTTTTTTCTATTTTTACAATGAGCTTTTAGCCTATTTTGGCTATTTTGATGGCTGTTTTTCAGTATATTCCTATTCAGTATGTATTTGTGCATTACACTAGCTGGTTTGAACAATTTTTTAAAAAGTATTCCCCTGATAGCCCTAGAAGCAGACAAGTATTACTTGAAGGGAGAAAAGGAGATTTCTATTAGGTTTGAGAGTCACAGTGAGCAGAAGAAATTTGAGAGGTATAAAATACTCCACAGACCGCAGATTCAAAACCAAAACATGACTAACAAGGCTTTGACAAAATAAAAGTCCCAATGGGTTTTCTCATATCTTCTTGTAAGTGGTACTTTTAGAGAGTTATTCTTTTCTGTATATATGTCTATATGACATATATTCTCTCTCTCTGTCTCCCTCCTTCCATATATATATATATATATATATATATATATATATATATAAACTTAAATTTGCATAGGAAAACTTGTTAAAACACATATGATTGGGCTTCAGTACTGAGGTTTTTTTGTTTTTGTTTTTTTCGGTACTAGGGATTGAACTCAGGGGCATTCTATCTCCGAGCTATACCCCCAGCCCTATTTTTTATTCTTTATTTTGAAACCCAGTCTCACTAAGTTGCGGAGTGCCTCACTAGGTAGCTGAGGCTGGCCGTGAACCCGGATCCTCCGGTCTCAACCTCCCAAATGCTGGGATTACAAGCCTGTGCCACCATGCCTGGCTCAGTACTGAGGTTTTTAAATTCAGAAGGTCTGTTGTATGGCACCAAAATTTTGTCTTTAAACAATTTATCAGTTGATGCTGATGCTGCTGGTCTAAGAACAACACTCTGAAACCACTGGTCTAAGATACCACCTACGCATAGCTGAAACATACTTACTCCTTTAACTAGTATTATGTTATGGTTGGAAAACAGACAAATTTCAGTATGTCACATGTTGTTGGATGAATTGAATGAATTCGTTCTTAAGATAAAGGGAAGGACTATGAAAATCAGTGTTAAGATTATTCTTAACACAAAAAACCTGTAGTAAGATATTCAGACTTACTTAAGAAGACATCTGAGGACCAAATATGTTTCATGATTACTCAGTGCTGATGGATTACAAAATAAAAACATAAAAGCAGGATGGTAAGATCTTTCAATTCTGTTGTAGAATCTTACCTGTAATCATTCTAGATCTTGTGCAAGAAGTTGGTAAAAAAAAAATAAATAAATAAACAAATAAAAAGCAACAGTCAGGAATTATTTCATTCTGATGATCCTCCAAGAGAAAATTTGATTTTGCACGAGTCAAGAACTGTGAGGTTCTGAATTAAATTACTCAGGCTTCTAAGGCATTCATGACAATTCTAAATAGTGTGCTGTGAGCTGGAGGTGGTTGCACATACTTGTAATCCTAATACTTGGGTGGCTAAAACTGGAGGATCACAGGTTCACAGCCAGCCTCAGAAACTTAGTGAGGCCCTCCACAACTTAGTGAGACTCTGTTTCAAATGAGAAATAAAATAGGGCTGGTGGTATAGCTCAAAGATAATATACCCCTGGATTCAATCCCTACTATTACTACAACTACACACACACATACACACACACACACAATAAATAAATAAATAAATAAATAAATAAATAAATAAATAAATAAATAAATAAATAAAAATACATAAATACATAAATAAATATAGTGTTGTGAGTCAAGTCAAGGAATATTACTACTTCTAAAAACTTAATTCATTCCTATGGAGTAGCCAGTGCATTGGGAAGCTTCCCTGGCCTATTTAAATATTGCTATATGCACATTAAATGACTATGCTGGTAAATGTCTCAGTCTCACATTTCATAGAGGAATTTTAATAAGTATTATATTGGGCTCTGTCCAATCTGGTTGTAGTGGTTGTAAGAATTTTGCACTAATTCATTTATATATTATATGTCTGTGATATGCCAGCATTGAAGAAAATATCTGAAAAATATAGCCATTATGATAGTTTTAAAATGGTAAAACAGAGTTAATATAAGCAAGCTATAAAATGTGGAGAAATCATTCAATACATATGTTATTTGGAATATTCTAGGAGGAGAGCCAGATTTTCCAAATTAGTTATCAGGTTTCCTCCCTTACACATGAATAATATAACTAAATATTAATTTTTATTGCTATTTCCCATATAAAATATTCATAATATGCAGACTTTCATGTTCAAATATTTCTTTTTAAATTAATTTAATAAAATATTTGTTTTTTTATTTAAGGCTCCTGATTGCCTCTTATAAAATGATTCAATGGACAGAGGTCATTTCAACAGAGGTGAAGCACATAAAAATAATTGTTGAGGAAAAAAATGAACGATTTTGTACACAATTTCAACCCCAGTCCTGCCAAAATGTGGTAGCAGAAAAAGCTAAGGAAACAACCAACATATTGTAAACAGGAAAATAAAAATGTGAAATGATTTCCTAGTTTATTTTGGTTTCAGGGAGCATTATTTATAGAAGCTGTAACTCAAGACCTTGAACATAAAAATTATGACATTTTCCTCTATTTATTTAATGATAAAAATTGTGATTCTAAAGAAAAGTAGGTAACTGTTTATCCCTTGCTTGCTTTACAGGTATTTTCATTCCTGGGTTTTGAAAACTTCACTCTAATAATAACATATTAAATACTATAATTGCTAATAGGATATTAGATCTCTAGTTCCTTGAGAATGGGTATATCATGGTCCATCATTGTCTCTTGCATTGCCAAGTGCTTAACAAATCTGTGCTAACATTTTGGCTGACTTTGGTATAAGTCAGTGTTTCATTCTCTAGCTGCCCTATTTCCAAGGTGCATTTTCATCAAGTATAAAATGAAAGGAAGTGAATAAAAGGCCTCTAAGTCCTCTACCTCTAAAAATCATATTCGACACAATCAAATCCTCTACTGCACTTTGCACAAAAATGCTGTACAAATTCAGACAGTGTAAATTGCAGGATGCTGCCTTTGGCATAACCTCTTCTCCTTCTGGTTCTTCTCTTCCACACTGTCACTACAGTCTTCCAGTTCATCAAGACCTCTGGTCCCAGCTCCAATTCTCCATGCTTTTTGTTGTACTCAGTTCACAGGTCATGGGAAATCATTTCAATTCCTACCCTGCCAAACTGCCCCTTGGTGCTTTAGAGCTGCATCCATACATTCATCCCTGTTATGGCTTAGGTATCGTGATGCTGAGAGTGGCTGGAGAAGAATTATATGGGTTTGCATGCTGCTGCTGCAAGTGGGTGGCATGGGCCCTCAAATGGACCCATAATGCCAAGCAAAGATCTTTCCCACTGCTTGTCTCCATCTCACACACTGGCTCTGCCTAAGCTCCATCACAGAAGCCATTTTTCTCCCTTCCAGGAGGGATCCAGCCTCCTTGTTGACAGATACATCTAACATGGACTTGTACAACTTTTATTCTCCCATGAATAAATCCATCCTTGTTTGTCTTTTTCCTGTTTCAGGGAAACAAAGACTCTCTTCCCTTATTCACTAAGTTTTCTTATTTGAAATCTACCATGGAATTTAGGTTAGCAAACTACAGCATTATTCTCAAGCAATTACTAAGCTGTCCACACAGCAAACTTTTTTTTTTTTTTGCGGTACTGGGGATTGAACTCAGGGGCATTCTACCTCCGAGCTATACCCCCAGTCCTATTTTTTATTCTTTATTTTGAAACCCAGTCTCACTAAGTTGCGGAGTGCCTCACTAGGTAGCTGAGGCTGGCCGCGAACCCGGATCCTCCGGTCTCAGCCTCCCGAATGCTGGGATTACAAGCGTGCGCCACCATGCCCGGCTAGCAAACTATTTTTAAATAACCACTAAGCTATGCACCTAGCCTCCCTCTCCACTTACACATTGTTAGTGTGGACCATATTTCTCCCCTTGACTACTTACTATGGCTTAACTTTCCACCATACTATCGATGTTTCCTAATGAGAGCAGACTTCACCTTGTTGCTCAGGTAGGGTGCCAGTTCTAAAAATCCTGATTTTTTGGTTTAAAATAAAATTGTTTGTGGTACTGGGGTTTGAACCCAGGGGTATTCTATCTCTGAGCTATACCCCCAGACCTTCTTATTTTTTGTTTTGAAATAAGGTCTCAGTAAATGGCTGAAAGTCTTGCTAATTTGCCATGGATGGCCTTGAACCTGCAATCCTCCTGTCCCAGCCTCCCAAGTACTGGACTTACAGGCATGTTCTCCTTTAAAAATCATATAATGGCCCTCATCATGTACAAAATAAGCTCTCCAGTAGTGCAGACACTCTTTTCTAGGACAGGACTTCCTTTATCTTTTTTTTTCCAGCTATTATCTACATAAAGATTTGCTATCACAAACTTCATGAGTATAAGTGAATCATTTGCTTCACCAGAGTCCCCTCTCTTAGATCATCTTCATGGGACATTTTTTTCCTTATTCTTCTTGCTAGATTTTCCTAAAGAGCATATCCTAGAACATCCTGTCTTCCCATGCTCCACAGGACCATATGCTTAGACTACCATTATTCTCAGGGCAAGGATTTGGTCTATTTTCATTTTATATCCTATCACATGGTGCCCGTGACCCTTAAGCTCACAGAATTCTTACGGACTAAATGAATGAAAAAAATAAGTGAAATACTGTTTTATATATACCTATTTAAAAACATTTTCCACTTGGCATCAGGAGCTGGTTAGCATGACACAGAAAGGAGGATGTTCTATCAGTTATCATAGGTTTAAAGTCATATTTTGTCTTCAACTAAGCATCTGATGGCAGTCTCCTCATGTGTCAAACAGGAATTGCTGTGAGAAGACAGAAATGAAAGCTCTATGCAAACACCAGTTAAATGGGCCTGGTGTTCACATCATTCTCCTCTGATCTTGAGTATTTTCTACAATCAATGCCTGATATATAGTAACAATGACTTTATTGATTTTCAGCATTTTAATCTATGTTTCATAAAATAAATCTCACCAGGAATTTTAAAGAAGTGAGTTTTTGAGATAGATTTTACATTTACATGAGTGTATATATATATATATATATGTGTGTGTGTGTGTGTGTGTATGTATATATACATATATATACATATACATGTTAATATATACACATATATGTGTAACTATATAATTATCTTCATTTTTTGCATAGATATTACCAAGCATATGACATCATTCTCCACTTCCTTTCTCATACACACACAGATGAAAAAGGATGTTAAGTAATTTGCAATACCATAAAACTTATACCCATGCTGTTTCTATGAAAAGTAAAAGAAAGCATACAGCCTAAATGTATTAATAAATTATGAGAATTTGAGACCTCAAATATAACTGTATAAAATATATCCTTTCACTCCATTGACATATGTATTTAATATCTTAGCAAATAAGAGATGTATAAGAGATGTTTTCTGTCTTGTGAAATTTATAATTTAGTGAGAAGGCAAGCTCACAAACATGCAAATACTGTAACACAAATATCACACAGTTATACATACTGTTCAGATATTTATGATTTCACTTTCAGCTTCTTGGCTTTGGGGGGGTTACTTTTTTTTTTTTTTTACAAGTTTGTCTTTCCTAAATAATCTTGAAATTTCTTACAAATGCTCAGGTGTGTCCATGGGTGAGCCCTGCTGGGTCTTCCCTTGACTTGTTGAGCTCGTGAGGTCTGCCATGCTGCCCACTACTCTGAAGCCGGGGTCTGGCCCCTAGGTTTTTTTGTTTTGTTTTGTTTTGTTTTTGCATTGTCTTGTTTCCATTTGTGATGCTCAAAGGCAGGGAGACTACAGAGGTTGGGATCTTACTAGCAGTAAGCATTTCCTTACACTCAACAGTTAATTGAGAGGAAGAAAGAGCCTGAGCAAGGTGGTTCTTAGAGTGACAGGCTCTACCTTTGGTCAGACTGCAATGGTTTTATTGATACTATAGGGGACACTGAGATACTTGCTCCAGGCCCTCTTTATAGAGATACGTACTGTTCAGTAGTAATGAGTGTGCTCTGCAAATGGTCCAACTGCAGCACTCAGCTCCTTCAAGGTCTACTTTAGCTGCAAAGGGCTTCCATACCCACGGTCACACCCTTCCCAGGGAAGCAGGTGATGAGAGAATATTCTGATGGGCAGATGTCATCCCATACTTCTGGGTGGGTTGCCAAATCTTTCATTTACCCTGCAGTACAGATAAGTTGCTCTCATAACCCAGTTCTGCTCCTTCGCTCTTCTTTTCTTTAATGGGCAGTGATTCCTCATAAATATCTTGCACAACAAAATATGTCTCATCTCTGCTTTTGAAAAAAAAAAACCATCTGTGATAGAGAATGTGCCCTAATGTAACTGTGACCTGCTGCCTCTGACAGCAAGACCACCACTAATTCCAATGACAGCATCATTTAGGCATGGATGTCTCCCTATTCCCTTGAGAAATAAAGCTTTTGAGAAAGAAAAATCCTCTAGTGTTCAGTGTTGTGCTTGACACCTAGATTCCTCAAAGAATCTCTCCACCCACTTGCCCTGGAGAATAAGCCTTTCAATGTGCTCATGCTGTGGAAAACAAAAGCTGGCAAATACAGTTATCCTTAGCAATTACTGCTTTCTACCTTGCTTGCAGGAGAAAACCTGCAACCTTGAACAGGAAAGCCCTGTTCAAGAACACCCACATTTGTTTAACAACTTGAAAAGATGGAGTTTGGAAGAGAAGAAAATATAATAAGAATAAATGTTCATTAATTTCTAGTAAATCCTCTTAGAGTTCAAAGTAGGGATATATCAGTACCCTATCAATGTCTTAAGAAGAAAACAATAGTAAGAGAATAGAGAATGGATTCCATGTTGTATGGGTGGAAAGCGAGTGGAGCCAGAGTGTGAGATGGCATATTAGCCTAGGCAAGAGCCAAGGGAAGTCTCAACCACACAAGAAGCTTTGGATGTGGAGGGTAGGAGGCTGAGCATGAGTGATCATTTAGAGTTAGATGTGCCTGTGTATAAAGCTTGGAAAGAAGAAGGAAGTCAAAGATGACTAAGGAGTCTATTTCCAGCTAATGAAAAGATGATGTTGTCATCAATAGAAACAAAAGCACAGAAAATAAGGCCATTCTGAGGGGAAGAGAATGTGCTCATTAAGAGAGGGGCAGAGTTACATTTGGTTGAGGGGAAACGAATGAGTAGAGGCTATAGGGAGGTTCAGAATCATCCAATGAGAAGTGCTGCTGAATCTCCTTCCTCCCTCTCTCCCTCCCTCCCTCCCTCTTTCTCTCCCTCCTTTCCTTCTTTCCTTCTTTTCTGTGCTGAGGATCAAACTCATGACCTCACATATGCTAGGTAAGTAGTCTATCTAGTTTATCACTGAGCAACACCCCAGTCCCAACTTGCTTTCTTTAAGGAACTGTCTTCATGTGTCTAAGGGGTGATGTGAGAAGAGAGGGTCTTTTTTATCAGAAAGCTCCCACAGTTGGTACAGAAAATCTGTTGATGTCCTCAGGATCCTTCTCTCTCTCTCTCTCTCTCCCTCCCTCCCTCCTTCCCTCTCTCTCCCTCTCTTCCTCTTTCTCTTTCTCTCTCTCTCTGTAATTTATACACAGGCAGGAGTCAAGAGATCTCAAGAGTTGGTGCAGATAGCATTTGAAAGCCAAGCAAGTACGTATTGAAATAAAGCTATGGTTTGAATGTTAAGTGTCCCCCAAAGGCCCATGTACTAAAGTATTGATTCCTAGCGTGGTGCTATTGGGAGATGACATGCCCTTTAAGATGCTAGTGGTAGAACTTTAGGTCACTGGAGCTGTGCCTTTGAAGGAGATAGTGGGACCCTGCCCCTCTCCTCACTTTACTTTGTTTTCTGGTCTTGAGGAGAGTGGTTTTGCTCTACTACACATTCTTGCCATGATGTCTACCTCTCCACAGATCCAGACACAATGAGACCATTTGGTCATTGATTCTGCAAACTGAGCTAAAACAACCCTTTTCTTTTATAAGTTAATTATCTCTGGCATTTCATTATAGTGATGGAAAGCTGACTAACAAATAACTAGTAGGCTAAGAACTAATATATTTTTTCAGTTCTTTGACTAAAAGAAAAGAAAGTAAAAGGAAAAAAAATCTACAAATAAAGGGTAGAATTCATTATTTCCTAACTCATCTTCTTCTCTCTGAAGAAAGAACTGATGAATATTCTATTTCATCATCATTTGGGGTCAGATTAAGTTAGAGGAATGGGGTTCTGCAATCCTTTGACTTCATTACATTAATAAAAGGAGAAAGCTTTTGACCCCAAGTGAAAAATTTCTTTCCTGTCATTTAAATATTAGCCATTAAATCTCTGCTTCCTGGAATCTGAAATAAAAACTCCAAATCTTTTGGAAATATCCATGAAACACAATTTTCATTCACAATATGTCTTCTTACTAAGACACAGCAGATACTAATATGATAATTTATACTCTTCTCATCTGAAATGTGTAATATTGTGTAGCATTTATAATATAAAGATTATTTTCAATAAAACATTTGAAAAGTTTTAGTGCTAATAATTATAGTATTTAGAAAGCCAATATTAATGGAACACGTATGTGTCAGTTGATCTTCTTTTCCTGCATGACCTTTCATTTCTCATATTCAATCTTTGAGGTAGGTGAAATGATTGTCCATATTTTACAGATAAGAAAAATGAAACCAGGAAACTTTGAGTCTCTCAAAGTCACATGTTTATAAATGTGGAAAATAAGATATAAAGATAAAATTGTCTAATTTAAATCTTTCTTTCTTGTTCTTTTTTTTTTTTTTTTTTTTTTTTCGGTACTGGGGATTGAACTCCAAGGCATTCTACCTCCAAGCTACACCCCCGGCCCTAGTTTTTTTATTCTTTATTTTGAAACCGGGTCTCACTAAGTTGCGGAGGGCCTCACTAGGTAGCTGAGGCTGGCCGCGAACCCGGATCCTCCAGTCTCAGCCTACCAAATGCTGGGATTACAAACGTGCGCCACCACGCCCGGCTTCTTTCTTGTTCTTTTTTCTTCTTTCTTTCCTTCTCTCTGTGCTACAGATCAAACCAAAACCAGGGCCTCCTGCTTGGGAGACAAGCTTTCTGCCACTGAGCTACATCCCCAGACCCTGATTTCAAAACATTGTATTGTGACTACACATTACACTGCCTTCTTTCCATGGCACTATACCTTGAATTTGAATATCTGGAAATTTAAATATATATTTTGGAAGTGTTGAGTAAATTATGATGTAAAAACATCAATTTTGGGTCACAATTGTTTCTAATCAATGTAAGAGAAGGCAATATTTTTAGAGCATTTTCATGTTTTATGGTCCCCAATATGCAGTGTTTTTTTTTATAAAACAGTACTTTAAGAAAATGCAATTATGCTGGGCATGCTATTGCGCACTTGTAATCCCAGCTACTCAGACAGCTGAGACAAAAGGATCACAAGTTGAAGCCAGCCAGTGAAACTTAGCAAGACCCTCTCTCAAAATAAAAAATAAAAAGGGCTGAGAGTACAGCTCAGTGCTAGAGTGCTTTCTTAGCATGACTACTGGGTTCAATTTAAAAAAAATAGGCAATTATGTGGAATAATAAGATTTAGTTCAGTTTAAAGATGTATTACAAAGAGACATATAAAATCATGAATACAGAGACAAATTTAAAGGAAAATTTGAAATTTAATATTTATTTATTTATTTTTGGTATAGGGAGTGAATTTAACCCAGGTGCAATTTGGTACTGATCTGATCTATATCCCCAACCTTTCTTTCCTTTCTTTCTTTCTTTCTTTCTTTCTTTCTTTCTTTCTTTCTTTCTTTCTTTCTTTCTTTCTTTCATCTTTCCAGGGTCTCACTAAGTTGCATAGGCTGTTCTGGAGCTAGCAATCTTCCTACCTCAGCCTCCTGAATAGCTGAGATTACAGTCCTGTGTCCTTGTTCCCATATTATTTTAAAAATTTAACAAGCCATTTTATCTTCATTTTAGTTAACTTTGACCCAAAAAATATTTAACATATTGCACTTGCCTGTGGTTCACTTGAAACTTAATTTTTCAAGAGGAACACAGATCAGCATATCTTGAATGGGACAAAATGTTTTCTAAAACGATAATATCTAACATTTAAGGGGAACTTCAAATGGGGAGTTTTGGCTTGTTTTAAAATTATTTTAATTTTAAAATTCCTGCTTGATTTAAAAATATTTATTGACATATAATAATTGTACATATTTATGGGATAACCTGTGATTATTTAAAACATGCGTACAGTATATAATGATAAAATCAGGATAATCACCATTTCCATCTCCTTAAACATGTCATTTCATGAAAGGAAACTCTTAAGAAATTGAATTCCATCATTAAAACTATCCTGCCTATTTCATTTTTATACCATTTTGGATAATATGAAAATGCTAAAATTAACAGATTTTTTAAATTTCTTCTATTCAGTTAACGGACTTTATTTTATAATAATCTAAAATGAGCTGAGTATGAAGGCACAAACCCGTAGTTCCAGTACTTGGAGGTCTGGGAGAGGAGGGTCTCAGATTTGAGACCAGCCTCAGCAATTTAGCAAAACCCTATTTCAAAATAAAAAATAAAAGGACTGATAGTATAGCATGGAAGTAGAATGCCCCTGGTTTCAATCCCCAGCAACAATATAAACAAACAAACAATTAAATTGACATAATGAATTATAAGCTTAGATACCTATAATCTAAAGTTATGGCAATATACCTGTGAAAATTTTCAAAAGTTCCTCTGTGATGCTGAAAACAGAAAATTTTCTGGCTAGTTCTTAGGTCAGTATAATACAACAAAGATAGAGAACATGCTTTGGAGTTGAATATTGTTATTATAGTAATATCAAACTATGATTAAAAAAACACTACAAACTATGTCTCAAACAGACCAACTGAGCTTTGGGGAAGATGACAATATGAGTGGGCAGGGATGTACACCAGTCACAGGTTAATGGAGACTGCTATTTTCACATTGCAGCATTGCCATTCAGTTGGTAGCAAGGAGGTGGGGGAAGCCTAGAGGATTTTGAATGGGAGGTTATAATAGACTGGGCAATTAAAATGTGCACAGCACTTTCTCATATTCTATTGGCTAGTACCCAGTTACATAGACGTCGTACTGCAAAGGAGGCTGAGAAAGACTATAGTCTGTGTGTCCAGGAGAAAAGTAAAGAAGTACGGGTATGTTTATGATGACCTGTGCCACAGACAAATGTAGAATAAATCTCAAATTGTCATGTAATTTCAAATAAATTGGGAATATAACTTAAACTTCTTCAGCTTTAGTTATCTTTTTATAAAATAGTATAACCAGTAATCCATACCTTGTATTTTTGTTATAAGGATTAAGTATGATTCATCTGTGTTCTTAGCTCAGTATTTGGCAAAAGGAACAACTTGATAGATTGTAGTTATTTTCATTTTGTGAGAAGATACTCAGACACATTGCTTTAGGTATCACCCTGGGATTTATCTGAGTGAATGTGATCCAGAATTAGAAATTCCTGGACCAAACCATGAAAATTTTGACAAATTTTCATGCAGTGCCCTTGCAGTCACATGCAATCATTAAAAAGATCTCAAGTTTGGGAAGATGGGAAACATCTTAAGAGCAAGAATAAGGGTTCATTGGTAATGAATTATTCCTACTGCGTTTGGAGAGAAAGCAGGGATCAGGATATAGTGTGGAAGTATGGGTTTTTCTAAATTGGGGACTGGTTACTATTTGGGGGGCTCAGATTACATGAAAGAAGCCTCTGCTAGAGCAAGGAGACACTATTCAGAGTACCTACTTTGATCACCTCAAATAATGTATTCTACGCTGCCTGTGAACCCCCAGATATTTTGTACGTAGTGCTCTGTCCTATGATTCCATATGTGTATAAACAAACACATACACATTTGGAACTTCATCATATATAACCATTTGTAGTTTTGTATGAATGTGATTCAAATAGAGGAAGGAATCAGAGACATTTTGATACTGGATGAAGTGGGGGTAACTTCTGACTGATTGGAGATAGAATGTCTTGGAGGAAGTTATTCAAGTACTGCCATTTCACAATTGCTAATAATCTTCTCATACTGTTAACCCCTGAACTGATATAACCAACATCATCACATACCTGTAATCCTAGTACTTGGGAGACTGAGACAGGAGGATCACAGGTTCCAGGCCTGCTTGGGCAACTTAGAACTTGTTGCAAAATAAAAAAGACTGGGGGGGGGTAATATCTCAGTAGTAGAATTCCTCTTCATTCAATTCTAGTACCAATTAAAATAATAATGATAATTATGGTTTATTTTTGCTCCATTTTTGAGCCAGAACCTTTCGTAAAATACACACACACACACACACACACACACACACACACACACACACACACAGTATCTATGGATTTTAAGGATGCCAATGCCCCATTGGCTTCTTTTCCACTTACAATTTAGAATTAAATAATGCACTGTAAGACAACAGCCACACTCCCAATAACGAAACAAATGCCACAAGGAAAGAGTGCTTGCCATTTGAAGTGGAATAGAAGCTCTGTGGCTAATGGGACCATGCTGTAACTCTCTTGAGCTATACTCCAGCCACATACATCCCCGTGGAAAGTAGCAATTACCTTCAATCTCCCTGATCTGAAGTAATCCTTGCTACATGCGTTCCTCATTGTGAGTGATGAGGCCCACTGTTTGTTGAGTCTAAAACCAAATGATCTTTCGCAAGCAAAATTTAAACTTGAAATAGGATTCTCTGACTCCCAATTCTGAGTCTATTCTTTTCGTGTACTTTATACATTCCCAAATCAGGTTCAGACTGGCTACAGATGGTGCTGGTGTGTAATGAGACCCGCTCAGAAGCTGCTCCAGCTCCCAAGGGAGGATTCGGTAATGGAACTAACTATGTATTGTCCACCTTATATACGAGATTTGATTTTGGACTATTTGCCCAACTGTGTTTGTTTATTTCTCAGCACTGGAGGGCTTCCATTAGCTCCAGGCTGATTGAACATAGACTATGGAGTAAGAAGGAATAGAACATTTTTTCCTCCTGAATGCTGATGTAATCCCTTTTCTTTTACTGACAACTGAGTAATGTTTGCCATTGGAAACTGTGTTCGCAATGAGCTGATATTTGCAGTCATTAGTGAAAAGAATTATTTTGATCCTAGGAAACAAAGTGAGTATTATGTTTTGGATGACAACATTTCAGAAGTTTGTGCCTGAAACTTGTGTATTCAAAACCCTAAAAGCGAAACTGCTAACATTTTTAGGCTGAAAATTACCTTGTTTCAGTAAATCGAAAGATTAATATTTAAGACCTCATAAATTTTGCTCACAAAGCATAGCCAAATATTATTATCATAACGAAAACAAAAACCTCAACTCAGCAAATTAGTCACCAAAGACCACATGTAAATTGACATTTTAGTTTCTTAACTAATGGAATCATTTGTCATTTTACCGAAGCAGTTCATTATAAAAATAAATTAAGAATAAGTAAATTGTAGTCATAGCAATCATGATGAAATTATTAGTAATCACATTTACCGGCATGAAAGTTGTTTGCATGCCTCTCATCAGCAGATGTTATTCAAAATAACTTTAGAAATAAGCACTGATGCTACACCAATATTTACTTTTTTAATTAAAAAATATAGTGAAAGAAAGTTGCTAATTAAAAAGGAAAAGAAAATGCTGTCTTTCCCTTTCAACTATACACAAGTTCAACTGTGCACTCCTAATATCAAAATGAAGAAAATGAGAAATCTCTCTACCACCTTAAATAGTAAAAAGAAAATTAGAAAGCAGAAACTAGCTCATGCAGTTTCTAAATAAGTGAAAAGGAAATTACATTTCTCTGGGTAAATATTTACTTCTTAAAGCATGCCAATAAAACCTACTATTTTAGAAATGGAACACAGTAGTAACTAACTAACTTGTACTTAGTTGGTTTAATTGGAAATGTGCTGTTTTTCCTTTTAGACCTTTGATTTAATTGTAGAATAGGAAATGTTCAATCTGATGTTCTAATTGCACCTGGGATCTGGTATCCTGATATATATATCTCTGTGAGAGGGTCTTATATGCATCTATGTGGACCATATTAGAAGGAACATTTAACACATTTTTTACTGCAGCATGCACTGATAGGACATTTTTGTTTCTATATTTTTTAAAGTAATTTTTGTATCTAAAATTTAATTTATGAACATAAGCATCATGCTTCTGACTTGAAACTTCAATCAGCAAAATTTCAGGTACATAATATAGATATTTTTTTTTTAAATCATAAATTTAAATTCTAAGTGCAGATAAAATTGATTGACTAAAAATTATTTCTATCTCTATATAATGCATATAGAGAAACATTTTTCCAAGTGGTAATTGTTATTTCTTGCTAATGTTTTCCTTAATGAATTGTTAGTGAGATGAGACATTTCTTTCAAATTTGCTTGTGCACCTAATTATAAACATGAAGAAGCAAAGATTGTAACTTTGTGTGTGTGTGTGTGTGTGTGTGTGTGTGTGTGTGTGTGTGTGTGTGGTACTGAGGGGCCTTCTACCTCTG
>PVLC010015099.1:22500-38011 GCA_004027655.1 Graphiurus murinus
GGTTTTTTGAAAGCCGAAGCCTCTGATTGTGTCTCTCCAGTGTGCCCCGAAAGGGGTTGGGAAATCAATACCCTCAATCACGGTGGAGAGCGTTTCTCTGTCAGTCACGCTGGCTGAAGTGATTACGATCGAGTCATAAGGCAATGAACAACTCGCCCTGGCTTCCTGCTCCTCGTTCTCTCCTCATAGACGGCCTAATGAACTCTCCAGGCTGAGGGGACAGGCTTACAACTCCTGTGGCACGATTAGCATACCATCAGATAACAGCGGGCTTCTAGGTTAGAGCCAGAATTAGAGAAATTAATTCCAATCTATTGAAAGGCTGATGCCAGGCAAAGCTTCAATCTACCAAGCAAATGTGAAAACATAACTGAGGGGGCAACATTGGAATCTCCTTTCTTTAATATCAGATTTAAATGGACTTCTATACTTAAAAAGATGAGAAGTAACATGGGTAAGTTATTTATCTAATGACTTTGCAATAAATAATGACATTCTGTTCACATTCCAAATACACTGAAAAAAATCCAGAATTCTCCAAAGCTTTTTTTTTTTTTTTTTTTTTGTACTGCTGATTAAGTCCAGGGGCATTCTATCTCTGAGCTAGACTCCCCAGCCCATTTAATTTGAAACAGGGTCTCACTAAGTTGCTGAGGAACAGAGCCTTGCAATGCTGCTGAGGCTGTTCTCAAACCTGAGATCTTCCTGCCACAGCCTCCCAAGTACTGGAATTACAGACATGAATTACCACATCTAGTTCTAAAGTTTTTAAGTATTAAATTTTTGCATCCACTAATAAGAGTAATTTGTTCTATATCATTTAAAATAAAAATGCTTTTGTTTTTCTGGGCTTGCAATGGCTTCTGGAATGTATTCCCTATTCTCAGTTTTCAGGGCAAAAATTATACCAGTATTCAAAATCCATTCTATATGGAGTACAGAATTTATCCAACCCTCCAAAGTGAAATTGATGAACAATACTGGGATATACTGTTGCTCTCTTTAGGAAAACTGTTTAAAACATTTAATGTGTATACGATTAATTATTAGATGGAACCAAACACTAACTTCCACAACATAGATTGTCTGACAAGAGATATGAATGTAGGTTCCAAAAAAGAAGAAATGCATAACATAAAACCAAAAACAAGGCAAACTTACTAACAAAAACTTAAGTATCTGCTCTACTCATTAATGAATCAGCTTATGTAGCCTCACTTTTCCTATTGGCATCTTGAATTTGCAAGTGGAGCCCATAAGAGTACTATTTAAAAGACCTGAATGTGCCAGGCATGGTGGGACATACCTGTAATCCCAGTACTTTCGAGGCTGAGACAGGAGAGTTGCAGATTTGAAGCCAGCCTCAGCAACTCAACAAGACCTTGGTTACAAATAAAACAACAACAACAACAAAATAGAGCTGAGGGTGTAGCTCAGAGGTAGAATGGCCCTGCATTCAATTCCCAGCATCATTAGAGGGGAAAAAAAAAAAGAAAGAAAGAAAGAAAGAAAGAAAGAAAGAAAGAAAGAAAGAAAGAAAGAAAGAAAGAAAGAAAGAAAGGCAAGGATGGCAGTGCACGACTGTAATCTCAATACTTGGGAGGCTGAGAAAGGAGAATCACTGTGTCAAGACCAGCCTCAGCAATTTAGGGAGATCCTGTTTCAAAATAAAATAAAATTGGGCTGAGGGTGTAGCTCAGAGGTAGTGTCCCTGAGTTTGATTCCCAGCACCAAAAAACAAACAAACAAAAATCTGAATGTTGGTTAAAAAAAAAAAAAGTGTCTCATATTGCTGCTAGCTATCATTATATCTGTGTCCTGCAGAAGTCTTTACTATTGATCAGATACTTTTACTGTGTGATCATGATGCAACTTCTATTTCTAAATCCCTTGACCTAATGGGGAGCCCCTGCTATGTGCCAGTTCTCTTGTCAGAAATGTAATTTGCAGGAGTGAAGATGGGCCAGCTATGAGCTGGTCCCTCATCCATTTTTGATAGTACAGTTGCCTTAAACTTGAACTTCTCTATTTTGACTTCAAGGCTCACAACAGAAAGAGCTTAAAAATACATACAGAATTGTTATTTTAAAAATACAGTCTTGTAGCTTCAAAAACATATAAAATCAGAAGGAAATAAATGATCTCGTTTAAACATTTGCCTATAATTATAAAGTACCTGGACTATCACGAACTGACCATCTTCTGTCATATTATGAAGAGACTTAGGGAAAGAGACTCTGCACTTTCTTAAAGTTACTTTCCAGTATTTTTACACACAGAGAATAAATGCCCTTTTGTTTCATTTCCTGCAATGATAAGGCAATGTGGTAGAGTATAAATAGCACTGGAAGAAGAGGATGACCGAGTTCTAGCCAGATGTGGTGGTGTACACATATAAGTCCAGTGCTTGGGAGGCTGAGACAGGAGGATTGCAGATTTGAGGCCAGTCTCAGCAATTTAGTGGGATCCTCAACTACTCAGTGAGACCCTGTTTCAAAAAAAAAAAAAAGAGGGGGAAGATGGTAAGAAAGGTTAGAAATTTCACAGCACTCATCCGATGTCCCCACCACTTGGGATGTTCTAAGACTATTTATGTTATTAATACTAAGAATTAATATGGTCTAAATTCTGTCTGCCATATTATATGCAATATCCATGAAATGGAAAATATAAACCAGTCTCACTTTTAAAATGAGTAAAAAGAGTGGTAATAATAAAGATGTGAAAAATGTGCAAACTATTATAATTTAGTATTTGATAATCAGAATATATGCTAGCTTAATTAGAATGAGTATAATCCAAAAATGATCATGGCAGCCTTCCTGCTACTTTCTTACTGAGTGCCGGGTTTGGGTAGAAGTATCAACATAGAATGGGAGTTAGCTTTGACTGGTGACATTTTTGATGTTTTACCTGTTTCTTGTTTGCTCCTTTTTCATATAAGTCAAAGGATCTATGCTTTATAATTAGCAAAATAATACAAATACATTTGCTTTACAATTAGTAAAATAATACAAATAGTATTTTAAAAGTAAAATAAATAGGCTAAAGGAGTAAACTCTGATTTTAAAAAGGTTATTAGAATTTAGCATCTGCATTTAAATATACAAACTTACTATGTTAAATTCAAGATAAAAATAGCATTGCCAAAACACCCAAATTTTTTTTTAATTAAATTTCAAATGTCAATTAGTGAAGGTTAAGAAGTGAAAACAGAGAGATAAGGCCTGAATATATTTACTTTTATGCTTATCTTCTTTGATTATTCATTCTTATTCACTGGTATAAAGTTCAGAATTGTTCAAAAATTATCTTTAAAATATTACATGTGATAGTTTTACTAATCTACTTTTGTAGAATGGACTGACATATTCAATAAATTACCATTTTCCCAGCTTGTATACTCACGTTCCAATTTTTGGCCATTTCCTTTATAGAAAAATAAATTTTATCTCTTTATCATAATGTTTTGTTGATTATTTAAATCTTTTTTCTATTTTTTGCTGCCGTTTTGAATTCAGAATGATAAATATTAACTTACTTTCTTAACAGGTAATTTCTTTTTATTCCTTTATTAAATGTATGTTCGAATATATTATACATATACATAGTCTCCAAACTGCAATATAAAATATAAAGTATAGAACTACATAAGCTGAAATGTCTAAATTCCTCAGATTTAGAACTTTTCTTTCATAATTGCCAATAGATAGCCCAGCCTGGTAGTGCATACCTGTAATCCTAGTATTTGGGAGGCTAAGACATGAGGATCACAGGTTTGAGGCAAGCGTCAGCACCTTAGCGAGACCCTGTTTCAAAATAAAATTAAAAAATAAAACAAAATGAAAACAAAGTAGGAATGGGAATGTAGCTCAGAGATATAATGCTCCTTGGTTCAATCCCAAGTACCAAAAAAAATTTTTTTTAAATTACCAAGAAGTTCTTGCTTCCCTAAATCTGCCAACATGTCATTTTTAATATCCCCCACATTTTATTTTTATAACTTCAAACAAAATACTTTGACTTGATCTCTCTCTTTACTTTTAAATATTTCTCATGGTTTGGGAATTGTCCTCTGGAAAGCGTTCCAGAGGTAATTATCATCAATACTTCAGTCAATTCAGAAGTTTTTCTAAAGGTGATCTTTCATTCTTCACTCAAAATGATCTTTTCCCTCATCTACTGAGGATACCATATCATTCCCAGGTCCCCCCACACCATGTCACAATTTTCTCTTCATTCATTTATTAGTTCTTTTTAGTGAATATTTATTAGATCATACCTTTTAGGTGCTTTTCAAGCACTGTGCTCTCAAGCAGTTTACATTATCACAGGGAAGGGAATTCCATTATGGAATCCAAGATCATAATGGGCTAGACATGAATGCCTCTTATATAAGAAGAGACATCCAAGTACCTCTCTGAGGGAAAGGGGATTCTCCCAGGAATAAGTAACCTGTAAATTAAAGGGCTAGGTAAAGGGAGAGATCTGCTTGAGGAAAGCAGAGCTGAAAAAGGAAACAGCCTGTGTAAAAGACCATGAGAAAAACATGGTATGTTTAGGGAACCACGGTAAGGTTGTGTTTTGTGATATGGTTGTAGCATAAAATATTGGAAAGAGAAAGAGGAGAGAGAAATATGTTATAAAAAATTGAGCTGGTGAGGCAGTAGAAGCAAGATAGCAAGGGCTATGTAAAATAAGTTAAAAAATTTGGACAGCTAAAGGAAATGGGAGCCAGCGCTGGTTGTTAAGCAGGTAGGTGAGTATGCTGAGAAAAGCACTTTGGCTAGTCTGGACTAAAGAAGATATGGAAGTGGGGAGACCATCCCAAAGCAGATACAAGAGTCCAATTGGGTGATGAAGGGAGGCTAAACTAGGACAGCTGTGCAGTGGAGGAAACATTTGCACTTCAGGCTTAGACAACTGAGTAGATAGGGAAACACTTTTTTTTTTGAAACTCAGAAGGCATTGCTGGGCACATTTGGAGCAGAAAAGGGCAGTATTAGCACTACTGAGTTGGAGGTGAGAGTCTAGGGTACATGACAGAATTACTGACCAGAGTTATAGGTTTGTGGTTACCCAAATATTGGTCACAATTAAGTTAGGAGTGAATTCCTGGGTTAGGAAGACTGCACAGAAAGGGCCCAACAGTAGAGTCCTAATATTTTTTCAAATTGACAAAGTCCAAAGGGAAGAATTTTTGTATTCTGTATTATATACTTGCTTCAAAGATTTGAAATTAAAAAAAAATCATAAGACAAAAGATGCTATAGGAATAGGATCAATTTGGCCCATTTATCCCTGATTGGGAAATCTCCCCAGATCATTTAATTAGAGCATTATACTAAGTGTTGGTACTCATGCTCAAGAGTTCTATGTGTTTTGTGTGTGTGTGTGAAATTAATTTTATATTTTATTTATATCCCAACTAATTCCAGCATAAATTTTAAGTAGGCCATACAAAACAGAAGAATATAGAATAAAATGAGACAAAAATTTCTTACGAAAAATTGAGAGTCATATTTCAATACGGTATCCAGTGATGATTTTTTAATGGCATATATATGCAAGTCACATATATTTAGTTTCAACTTGAATATTTTAATGTGTCTGAAAATCTTGATATTTCTCATCATTTTATTCATCTTAAAATATTTTAATTATTTTTTCTTACTATAAAATAAATTCTTCCAGGAGTGGCATGCACACCTGTAATCCTAGTACTTGGGAGGCTGAGACAGGAGAATCACAGGTTCAAGGACAAACTCAGCAACTTAGTGAGACCCTGTTAAAAACAAAACTAAAAAAAAGCACTGGGGTTGTGGCATAGAGCTAGAATGCCCCTGGGTTCAATTCCCAGTATTCCTCTTACAAATAAAATAAGTTCTTCTATTTTGAAAAATATTTTACATACATTTTAGGAAATTTGAAAAAAAATACCATTATTCAGCTTTCTATCAGGATAGCACAATACCAGTAATTAAGTTATAAAGTGCAAAGATTTATTTTTGCTTATGGATCTGAATGTTACAGTCCATTATCAAGTGGCCCCATATCTTTGGACCTCTGATGAGGCAGAACAGGAGTGTGTGATAGAGCAAAACCATTTATATCACAAGCCAAGCAGCAAAAAGAGAGAAATAGGAAGAGGCCAGTGTCCCCTAGGTCCCTTCAAGAGCATATCCCTAATACCTTCAGTGTCTCCCACCAGGCCCTACCCTCTAAAGATTCCACCAACTCCTGATTACACCACACCAAGGACAAAACTTTTAGTCAGTGATCCTGTATTATAAATTCCAGGAGGTCAGGAATTTTTGTTAAATTTTGTTGTTGTTTTGTTATCCCTAAGACCTAGAACATGTCAGGTCTTCTCTCTGACACATAGGAGACATTTAATAAACATTGTTGGTAACTAAGAAGTATTATGGTTCTACTTTTTATGGTACTTGTTTAAGAAATCACTTACTAAGAAATAGAAGTGATAGTCAAGCATGGTGATGCACACCTGTAATGACAGTACTTTGGAGGCTGAAACCTGAGAATCCCAGGTTCAAGGCCAGTCTCAGCATCTTAGGAGACCCTCAACAACTTAGCAAGGCACTGTTTCAAAATAAATTTTAAAAAATTTAATAAGTTTTGGGGGGGCACATCTTGGAGGTAGAATAGCCCTAGGTTCAATACCCAGTAACTGCCCCTCTTCCCCCAGCAGCAAATAGAAGTCACTTAGCGTACTTTTCATCCCTACAGTATGGACCACCTCTATATACTCTAGGCATTTTGCTGTTAATTAGCATTCATTAGAAATAAGACATTAATGGATTTTTTTTCTCTTTAAATAGCCAGAAGCTTATTTGCTTTTATGTACCGTATTATTATTTCCACTTTCCCCTTATCTGCTCCACTACGTTTTTCATTTACTCCACAAATATTTACTGACATCTATGAGATACAGAATGAAATTCATTACATGTCAAGTAGTAATAACGCTCTGAAGAAAAAATAGTACATGGCAAGAGGACAGAAAGTGATGGTTGAAGGAGGACCACTCTTTCCAAGTGAGTTAGAGAAGGACTCTCCAAAAAGGAGCCATCTGAGCAGAGGCCTAAAAAAGTACAGGAATGAACCTCAGTAAAATCAGCAGGTAGACCCTGGGCCTGGAGCCCAGGAGCTAGGTAGTAAAAGTTGCACTTACAGAAGTAACAAAAGGCCAGAACCCATAGGGATTTTCAGGTCCTAATAAATTCGTAGATTATATTGTATGGGGGATGGAAAGCTGCTGGAGGCTGTGAACAAGGAAGTGACAGAATTCAACTTAGGTTTCAAAAACTTCACTCTGTCAATTGGAAACAGGTTCTAGGAAGTCCAGAGTAGAAACAGGGAGACAAGTTAGATGCTTCTTACTAAGCTGAGCATGGTTGTGCATGCTTCTAATCTCAGTACTTGAGAGGCTGAGACAGGAGGTCTCAGCAACTTGTGAAGGCCTCCACAACTTAATGAGACCCTGTTTCAAAATAAAGACTAAAATAGGGCTGGGGGTGTAGCTTGGAGGTAGAATACCCCTGAGTTCAATCCCCAGTACCACACACACACACACACACACACACACACACACACCTACACACACACACAAATAGACACTTCTTACTAATATAGGAAGAAAATCATGATGGGTTAGATTAAGGGAAAGATAATGAGGGTATAGAGAAGAAGCAGGTTCTGTATATATTTTGGAAGTGAGGATAACAATTTTCCAGTAAATTAAATATGGGATATAGGAAAAATATGGCAGTTAATGATTTTGATTGGAATAATTAAAGAAGAAAATTACCACTCACTAGGATGAAGAACATTAGGAGAGGTAGGGAAAAGTCATGTTTGGTTCAGGGCTTGTTACTTTTCAAGTGTCTGTGTGTAGTACCATGGGTAAGTTAAGTGAGCCACTGAACATTACATATGGAGTGCTAAGAAGAAGTGAAAACTGCAGTTATAATTTGTGGGAGAGTCTTGAACTAAGTGGTATCTACAATCATGGTATTGATAACAATACCTAGAGATTGAGAGAGAAGTGAACAGGTCTGAGAAATAAGCCCAAGTTCTCTGAAACATGCATAGATCAGGAAGATAAGAAAGATCCTGAAAAACTCTTTGAGGGTTGAGCTGTGAGGCAGAATGAGTGATAAGAGAGAATGACAGAGAACGATATGAAAAATGTATTTATTTACATATAGGGAATGATCAGCAGTCATTGTAATCATTGATTACATTTGGTGCAAAGTGGAGGTTGAGAGGTGATTTGGTGGTTGAAAGAAAGATATCAGAGACATTGGTCATTTCTTTGAGGGGTTTCACTTTAAAAAGGAGTAGAGAAATTGAACATCACAATAGCCTCCTAATTGTCTTCCTTGGTTCCATTTTACTTGGGTAATGAAGTAATGCTAGCTGCCCTAACAGACTAATCCAGAATCTCAGTGGCTTAACACCATGTTAATTTATTTGTTGTTTATATAGTGTCTACATTAGTCTTAACCTGTGAGCAGCTCTTCTAGTAGAGATTTAAGGACTCTTGTAAAACTATCAACATATCTGTTGTCATCTGCATCCACCTGGGAAGGTAAATATCATGGCAGATGACCTCAGAGGAGAGGCACACTTGAAAGGGTGCTGCATCTTTTCTGTTCACATTTCTCTGACTACAAGTTAGTAACAGAACTACTCCTAAATGTAAAGGATGCTGATACAGGTAGACTACTTGTGTCCCCAGGAAGAAGACTAAACAGATTTGGTGACCAGCTAGCTGTCTTTGCCACACCCACTGGGGCCACCACACCCTTTGATCTACATGAATGTTGTTTGCCAGTAGAGGACATATAGTAGAAAAAGGAACATTAATGACTTCAGTGTAACAGGTACCCGAGTAGAATTATTGAGAGCTCAGGAAGGACTGGGATGTAGGCCAGAAGCAGAGGAATTGGTCACATCCTTCATAGGAGCATGGATAATTCATCCTTTGTATTAGTAGGGACTGCAGAGAATAAGGTTAGCTGATTTAAAGATGAGAGTATAGAAAAGTTAATGAGAAGAACTCAGTTCTTTGCCGAAAAATACATTTGAACAAGTCATTGAATATTTTGTCTTTTATCAAATTTTTTTCTGGAGCAGGATGAAAAGCAGGAAATTGGTTAAGGTTTGTGTTTTAAAATTCACCAGTAAGTCAAGAGAATATATGTAGGAGATGAAACTAAAGAGTTGAGGTGCTCTTAGTAAACCAAAACCAGAATTTGTCATACTTACACTACTGCACAAATAATCCACTTAGAGAATGATAAGTAATTATTTCTATTTTAAGCCATGATGGTGTCATTTAGCAAATGATTTCAGAAACCCCACACTAAGTTATACTCAATGGTATAAAGAATATGTACTCTCCTTATCCCATTCAACTACTTATTATTTTAATTTACTATCTGAAAACTATTTTGATTTTTAAATTGGATATGAAAGGAATCATCCTAAAAATAAACCTTCGATATATAGGATAAGGATTGTTCATGGATATTTAAAAATACAAAACAACTCAGTTGCAGAAAATCAAATGATTTGGTTAAAAAGAAGTAAAGGACCTGAATTGATATCTCTCTAAAAGAGATATGCAAATAGCCAATAGGCATATGAAAAAATGTTCAACATCACTATCAGAGAAATGCAAAGTAAAACCAAAATGAGATATCATCTAATACCTGTTTGAATGGCTTTATCAAAAAGAAGGATATGTGAAGAAAAGGGAGACATTGTGCATTGCTGGTGGTAATGTAAATTAATATAGCCATTATGAAAAACAGTGCAAAGTTTCTTTAAAAAGTTGAAAAAATAGAATTGCCATATGATTTAGCAATCCAAATACTTGGCACATATCTTAAAATCATGAAATTAGTATATCAAAGAGTGATCTACACTCTCACGTTCATTCCAGCATTGTTCACAACAACCACGATACGGAAACAACCCAAGTGCCTACCCACAGATGAATGGAAAAAGAAAATGTGGAGAGAGAGAGAGAGAGAAGGGAGAGAGAGAGATTCCACCTTAAAAGATACGGAAATCCTGTAATTTGTGATAATACAGATGAACCTGGAGGATGTTATCCTAAATGAAATAAGCACAAAAAGACAAGTACTGTATGATTGCACTTATACTAGAATCTAAAAGAGCCAAGCTTGTAAAAGCAGAAAGTGAAGTGGTAGTCACCAGGGACTGGTGGGTGTGGGGCAGTGGGGGCAGTGAAAGGGGGACATGGGAAAATCTGATCAAAGGTACAAAGTTTTAGTTGGAATAAAGAGGTATTAAAGATCTACATGATTATTACAGCATGATTATTTTAGTTAATAATTTATGCCTAAAATTACTAAATAATAGATCTTAAATGTTCTTACCATACACAAAATAAATTATATCTAGGTGAGGTTAGATATATTAATTAGCTTTATTCTGGTAATCCCTTTATGTGTGTACATATATAAAACATCTCATTGTACATTGTAAATATATGTCCTTTTTTGGTTAATTATCCCTCAATAAAGCTGGAAAAATACCTCAAAAAAGAAAAAAAACACAAGAATTTGCTCTACCCCTCCATCTACACCTCACATTCCAGAAAATTAAATGCGTTGAAAAGGGATTTGCTGGGAGGAGGAGTGTGGAACTATTTTAACAGCATTTCCAGGATTTTTCAGTGACTCATAGTTCTAAGCATTCATGTGAATTCCCAACTTGCATTTTAAATTTTACAATCATTTAAAAAAGTGAATGCCTTCCAACTTTTCATGATAATGAGATCAAAACTTCCTTATAGAAAGCTTTAAACAGTGTTAGTCTTTGCATTCCTTCTTCTCTACCCCAACAAATTGATAGAGACCATCACATTGTTATAGAATTGCTTCTTGAATTTCAGAGAGGGAAAACAGTGAATTTCAGATGTGGGATGCTGAATATCAATTTCTTTGAAGAGTGAGCTGGAATTTTTTGCCCTGCCTTTGGAAGGCACCACTGTGTTCATGCACTACAGTTCTTTTTTGGTCACCTTCATCCACCTTCCTCCCTTTGTATGTGTATCAACCTTTCTGCTAAGAAGCATTCTTTTAATTTCAGTGGCTTAAACATCAAATATTTATTCTCATTCCCATTAGAATAAATCATGTGGGTCAGCTAGTTTAAACTCTATGTATCTCTTCATTTTGGGACCCAAAATGAAAGAATAGTTCATGAACCGGAAAATTCAAAACCCAAAGTGCTAAGATGCAGCTCAGAGACCTGACATTGCAGGCTGGTTTCTAAATCCAAAATTAAGAAGTTAGTTAACCTTTACAACGATTGGTTATTACAATGGTGGCTTTCACACAGCAGGAGATTGCTTAAAGGTGATTATTCTGTACTATTTTTGGAAGATGACTTAAGTTTTATATCTTGTTATCAGAGGCATTGTCATAGATAACTAAGCTAAGTTTTGCTAAGTCAAGTTTGGGCCTGACTGGTTTCGTCTACTCAGGGGAGTGCCAAGCCTTGTCTCCATTTTATTTTATTTTAACACTTCTAAACTGAAACTTACAATTCTTCTTATATATTCTACTCAAATATGACATTTGACAGACCAACTCATATTTCATTACTTAAACTATGTCATGGAGCCAAGCCCAAAATTACAGAGCCAGGAATTAGAACTTACCCCACAAAATACACAAAAGTGTTATAGAGAAGGAAAGAATGAAAAGCAGCAAATTATAATCCTCCATGCCACAGTATTCTAAAAAGTGTGAATCTTATTTTTCCAGTCCAGATATACAAAAATATATTATTTTTTAACCTTCTATAATAAAATTTCATATGGTTCTTTGAGTTTCTAGCCACTGAGCAGATCAGACTTTGTCAGTTTTCTGGTTCTTCCCTTCCTACCTTGCTCCAAATTATGCTACAGTCCCTAATATTACACCATATCAGAGTGTCTGGTGGAATAGAAGCTTCATTCTTTTTTCATATAGGATGTTGCTGAGATGTCCAATTTGCAAGACTCCTACAGGTATTTGCATCATTTATTTATTTATTTATTTATTTAATTATTTATTTATTATTTTTTGCAGTACTGGGGATTGAACCAAGATGCATTCTACCTCTGAGCTATACTCCCAGCCCTATTTTTTTATTCTTTATTTTGAAACAGGGTCTCACTAAGTTGCAGAAGGCCTCACTAAGTAGCGGAAGCTGGTCACGAACCTGGGATCTTCCTACCTCAGCCTCCCAAGTACTGGGATTGCAAGTGTGTGCCAGCACACCTGGTTTTGCATCTTTTACACCAAGTTTTGGGTATGGATATTTTGTGAATTTGATTATGGTCCTGCTTGCTTGGGCACATCATGAAACCATGACTTCCCCTAACATCTTGTCTTTCTTGGTTTTAACCAAGAAACAGGGTACAAACCAGTTCTGCTCCTAGATCCTTTAAGTTTCAGATCTTAATGCACAGCTGGTATCTCTGGTTTAGAGGAAGATACAGGTCAACTCTGCCTTAGGATCCATAGGCTCCTTGGTGTCTTAGTTTGGATTGTCCTGGGATCAAAACCCACAACAAAGATAGGAATTCAAGGAGTTTCAGATGTGCTGAAAATGCCAGTAGATATGTGGGGGAAGTAACATAGGAAAGGGAAGATTGTAGAGGGTGTACCAGTAACTTGGTGGGAAATTGAAGCTTCATCTTACATAAAAATGCTGAAAAAGGATGGTCCAGCCTGGAGAGGGAATAGGGTGTGGCCTTCACACACTCTTGAGAGGTTCTGCTATATGCTTCAAAGAGAAAAGAAAACATATCATCAAACCAATGACTTTTAAGGGTCTCTGGGACAGAGCTGAGTCCTCCACACTTCCAGCCTTCTTTCTTTATGAAGCAGCAAGGCTTTCCTCAGTTCTAGAGAAACAAGCCTTCAAGTAAAGAGATGTTGGCTTTAGCAGTTCCTTGTCAACTGAAGTTCATTGAAAGGGTGAAGGGTTGAAGCATGAAAAATACTTCTGCCATAACTTCAGTCACCTTCCATACAGCACAGGAATATCCCTTTCTAACCTATGGAGAAAGTGTTTTTACCTACTTAGTTTTTGCTAAAACATCTTGCTAAACTTGAGCTTCTGGGTGCATATCTGGCTGTGATGCAGTTCTCTGCTTGTGGATGTCTGGTTCTGGTCTTAGGCTTTTGTAAGTAAAATAAAAAGGATTCCTAAGCTAATTTATTTTATTGCTCTCTTGTCTTCTCCCACTGCTTAGTTCCTGCCATGCACTGATCCTGAGGTGACACACACAGGGTTATCTATCTATGGGAAGGTACGGCAAGAAAGACAAGACAAAAGTGTGAAGAAAAACAGGTTAATGCCTCGAAGCTGTGTATTGTTGCAATCTTGTTATCCTACAGAGGTATAATGTATGAGGGTTATATATCTGGTAAGCTGATAAACAAAAACCTAAGTGGAAAAACAGCATAGAGATTTATTTGTTGCTAATGGCACAAGGAAATGAATGCAGGTCTGCCTTGGGATATGGGTGGTGTTGAATGTTCCAGGCAGGAACTGACACCCAGTTCATCTTGTGCTCTGTGACTCTTCCAGGTTCCCACAGTATCCTTATCCTTTTTCCTTTTCTTTCTTTCTTTTCTTTTTTTTTTTTTGTGGTAAGAAGTCTATAAGATTATGAACGGGAGGAGTTTGTAGGCAGATATGAATTGAAGCTCACTTCTACCCACATTCTATTTCACAAAATTCAGTCCTCTGGCTAGCCAGGAGGTTCAGTCTATCTACATACTTAGGAGAAAGTGGAAACACAGCAGCTAATAGTGGTCCAACCTTGGCCACAGTGTAGACTGATTTAAGAGCAAAATGCTAAACTAGGAACTTGAAGACAGTTTTAATTGTTTTTTTTTTTTTCACTTACTATCACGATGATTCCTAAGTTAGTTATAGTTATTGGTCTGTAAAGTTAGGGCAATAATATGTATCCTGCTTATTTAAACTCAGACTGTCAGAACACAATAGATATTAGACGTTTTGGGGTCTGCTATGTTCCTAAAACTACATGTTTGAATTACACGGGCAATTCCAGGACCTACTGACTAAGAATCGTTGATGTGAAAAGGGTAGTAAAATCTTTACGTTTTAATTTTCACATGCTTCTTTTTTTTTTCTGTATACAAAGTTTGAGATTTGCTGACCTTATAAAATTTTTCACTGTTCAGTTAAAGAAATAGAAGCCGAGGATGATACAGGGTAACTCATTGGATAGTGCTTTTTAGTATTAGAAAAGGCTAAAACTCCTGTCTCCTGAGTCAACTAGCTGATGTTTTTGTTTGTTGTACTCTATTATTCTAGACTATTTTGTCCAATGTCCATTTCTTTGCCCAGCATATTTTATAGTTTTGTGGGGTTAGGATGAAAGCAAGCTTGAACTGAGTTAGTGATCATTAAAACTGAGATTATTTTGTGGAATTTCAAATTGCTATTGATGTTGTACAAATAATCAACAGTAAAATTATCAACAACTATACTCATTATCAACATTCTATTTAAATATTTGCTATGACTGTTGCCAAAGAAATGCGTAATGAAAATTGGATATTTTGTAGGAAATAGAATGATGTAGAATTCCTATAACATAGAGCAAATATAAAAAATTTGTTTCATTTTGATGGAAAATATCTTGTTTAAATAATATGCTAATAATTCTGAAATAACAAATGGCTTTTAAATTATTAAAAGGCAAAATACTAATTTCAAAGTTATTCTGCTAAATAGTAAATTCTGTTAAACAGAATAGTATTAATATCAGATACTATTATAACTACCAGATATATAGATCCCTGCATTTTATATAAAAAAAGAAATATTTCTGTCAGATAAATAATAAATAAATGCTTCGGAACAAGGATCTCACTTATATTAAATAAAAGATGGTTGAAAACTTTTTTAAACCAAAATTCTCTCCCTTGTCAAAAAAAATGTCATTTTTTTGTTTTCTTAGGAATTTTAGATTTTTTTAATACAGCAAATTTCAAGACAACATAATTGGGTCATTTCTGGAAAAGGATGTTATTTGTTCATTCATTCATTTAACAAACAAAACCCATATGGAAGTCTTGGGCACTGTGCTAAGAAGATACAAAGGAGGGCAAGACCCACCCCAAAGTGTGGTAATGCTCTGCATACAAATCATGCATACACCCCAAATGAATGTCATAGCACTAGCAGGCAAAGAAAATGCTCCAGAAATATAAGTGTTTCAAAACTACATAATAATTTCTATCCACAAGGATAATCACCCTGAATCAATTTGACCATCAAAGTAAAATATTTTAGTCCTTTCAGTTATTAAGCAGATCTACTTTTATCACTGCCCTCTAAATATTTATTAGACAATACAACTGAAAAATACCCACCTATAAATGGACAACTGAAAAAAGAAGATAGACATAGTGAAGGATGAGTC
>PVLC010015100.1:0-37996 GCA_004027655.1 Graphiurus murinus
TTAGGGTCATATATTTATTTTCTAAGAAGTAGGAGGGTCTTTCATCTATGCATCCTAGGGGCAATCTCCAGACTTCGAGACGCCAATGTAGCCATAGCAGAAGAGTCAGTATAATTGCTCATATATGCAGATAGCAACTGCCAGGGGGGAAAAGACCCAGCTGGGCTCCCACAACTCCCCCATTTTTATTTTAAAATGCACGAAGGACTGTGCCTGTCTTAGGTTGTTTCCTACCAGGTGCTTAATCTTACCCTTCATGGGGTCTCGATGAGTCATTCAACGAGCCCTGTCTTAGGTTGATTTGCCCTGAGAAAATCGAACCCCTCATTGACTACCAAGCCCTGTGCGAGGCAGTGCTTGCATTTTTATTCCATGTAAATCTGCTCATATACTAACATAGGCATTGATCACAAGGCGTACAACAAGTGGTAGAATGCATAAACCTAGAATGACTATTGCTGTTGCTACGATAGCTCCTCCTAGCAAGGAGGTAAACGAGGGCCAGGTAGTGACCAAGGCTTGAAGCCGATCTACAAATGTCTTAGCTGTTTTTGCCAGATTAATAGAAATGGGCTCTGCATTATGTAGATCCAAAATCTCCAGGTGTAACTTTAACAAATCTTTTTTTTTTCCATCTTTCCCTTATTTGGTGCATTGTAATCACACATCTTTGTTAGGTACAAGCTAGTTTAGGTATAGAAAGCCTCTCTAGTTCTCTCTTGGCAATAGCTGCTGATACTCTAAGACTCATTTCAAATATCATCTATTCTCTAAAGAACTTCCTGCCTCCCCCAGGCATAGTAGCTCACACCCTCTCTTCACTCTCTATTCTCTCTCTTACTTTTTTTTCTTTTTATAACTGTCACAGTGAACATCACATAATACTGAATTATTGTTTTATTATATCTGGATCTGTTTCTCCCACCATCCTCTGAAGTTTGAAAGTATTATTATCATCGAAACTTATATAATGTGCTTCATAAAGGTCTGTGTTTTTTGTTTGCTTTTTTTAATTTAAAAGCATCCTTTTTGAATTTTCTTTTCTGTGATTATCCAATATCATCATTAAAAAGGAGGATGGGGAGGAGAGAAGAATCATCTGCAGAAAAAGAAAGAAAAAAAGACAAGATTTTCTCTTGCCTGTGTATCACCTTACATAAAAGGTAACAAATTTGAGAATTTCTTACTTTTTTATTTTTTGTGGTACTGAGGACTGAACCCAAGGGCATTCTACCTCTGAGTACACCCCAGCCCTATTTTTTTATTCTTTATTTTAAAACAGGGTTTCACTAAGTTGCAGAGGGCTTCACTAAGTAGCTGAGGCTGTCTACAAACCTGAGATCCTCCTGTCCCAGCCTCCCAAGTACTGTGATTACAAGCATGTGCTAGCATGCCCGACTCAAGTTTGAGGGTTTACAAAGCACTTTTAAAGGTCTACAGTGAATAGAGTTTCCTTATGAAAACATGAATGTTGTAGATAGGGTCTTTTTAGCATGTATGGGATGATCAGGGAGTGGACTTGTAAAGGGGCTTCTTATTCCTCAGGCCTATGAGAAGAGGAACAGTTGGACTTCCATATTTGTGGGTTCTGTATCTGTGAATTCAACCAACTGCAGTTGGAAAATATCTTTTAAAATCACATCTGTACTGAACATGTACAGACATATTTCCTTGTAATTATTCCTGAAGCAGTACAGTATAATGACTACTCATATAACATTGGTCCTATAGTAGGTATTAAAAGTAATCTAGAAATGATTTAAAGTAAGTGGGAGGATGTACATGGATTATATGTACATATAATGTCATTTGATTTAGGAGACTTGAGCATCTGAAGCAGATTTTGGTATCTGGGCAGTGATTTTTTTTAGTGGGGTATCCTGGACCCAACCTCCACCTACATTACTGTGACAGAGTGACTGCATTTTGAATCAAAATCTTCTCCTGCTTGCAATTTCAATTTGAAAATGGTTCTTAAAGGTCTTGATGTATGTGTTTAGGTAGGATGGAGGGAATGGGAGAGAGAGGGAAGGAGGGAAAGGAGGAGGGGGCAAGAGAAGTGTGAACCAGCATGTGATTTTTCGATTTTTTTACAGACTTGTTTGTGAGTGCATCTGCAAATTTGTGTGCATGTGTCTGACTGCATATTGTTTCCATGTGTTTTTGTGGGTGTGTTTGTTTATGAGGGAGTTAACAGTACAAAAATATGTGGTGTTCTTGTATGCGACTAGTTCAATAGAATAATATTGGCATGGAAGTAGTATACCAGTGTACAGGATATGTATGTATATGTATGTATATATATGTGTATATATATATGGGATACTGTGAATTTTGAAAAAAATTATAAACATATATTGATTTCTATCATCATAATAAATTTCAACATGAAATAATTCTCCCAAGAATTTAATTTACAAGTGAACAAGTGTTTAGCGGTAACAAATATTAAACCCACCCAATAATACATACCTGTATCTTCAGATTTCTTTCAAAAATTATAAAGCTTACACAAAAGTCTCACACAAAAATTGTAGAAGTTGGAAGATATGCAAAAGAAGATGGTTCTTCATCACTTTCTGAGTCTTTGGGTGGGGTTTGAGCAGGCTGGTCTGTGGAAGCCAATGACTGTTTTCCTCGACCTGCATCAGCAACACCTGCCCATCTCTCTGCTCACCTCTGCACTTTTCAGATGAAGCTGAAAAGAAGAAGGGCTGGAGCTAAAGGCCATTTAGGACAGAAGGCTTATGTCAGTGAGTCTGTATCCATGCCTAAAAGAAAGAGGGTGGCACTGTAGTGCAAAGGCTGTGGGCTTTGAGTTGCTCTCACTTACTGACTGTGTGACTTTGTGCTTGTTACTCCTCCTTTTCAAGGCTTAGTTTCCTCATCAATTTAATGAGGTTAATAAAACCTATCACATCTTCAAGGGTGCTTGTGAGAATTTACTAAACTAAGTACAATGCCTTGTATGACATCTGACAAGGAGGCTCCAGCTCAGCAGATCCTAATGACTTGATCAGGAGTGATCAAAATATAAAATATAATGCTGACGGAGAAAAGCTCTTTTCATGCATCTGAAGTCTGCTGTCTTGGAAGACAAGTGTGAAGATTCTGAGCTAAACTGCTTGGGAGGTGCCTGAGGGAAAGGCATTAAGTCAGTTGACTGAGAATACTTCTCCAAGGTCTGTATCCCTGTAAATGATGGTCAGATTCTGCCCATCTTCGCAGGCCCCAGGCTTCTGCCTCCATCCTTACAACTCAGAGCAATCAGGACTCAGAGTAGAAAGAGTGCCCACCTGAAGGAAGAGGGGTTTGAGCAGAGGCATTGCATGTGAACAGGTTGCTTGTGACTCTTAGAAGAGAGTAGGATTTGGTGGGATTGGGACTGGGACAAAAGAAACCCTGCCTAATAGGTAAACAGGACCGTGTATCAGTGCCTGACTCTGGGATGCAGTTAGGATTCTCGTTCTTAAACCTGGGCTGTGCCCGTGCCCTACAGTTATCTACAAAGTGGAGCCAGGGTGAGCTCAGCATGGTGATTAAGGCCAGTATCATATTTAATCAATTGTCTCATTAATTACTTTGAGGGGAATGAAGACTTAATGTCTAATTCATGTGTAGTTTAAAAGGGGAATGCAAGCCATATGGTTCTTATTCAATTATACTTATATCATCAAATTGGACTTTTAAAAAAAGGCTATATCATGGCCAAGAATTCAATGAGCTTTTAAAACAAGCATTTTAAGCCTTATTTCATAAAAACAGGAAGTCATACTTGACTTTGGGTAAACCAGTTCTTTCTGGACATGTTATAGGAGTGGGTAAGTTTTGGATACCTGCAAATCCTAAGTTCATTTCAATCATGTGGAAACCAGTTCCTCACACTTCTGAGCAAACTATCTTAGACCACAAAAGTCACCACATTGCTCAATAGTTCTGCTCTTCGAAAAACAACCTCTTGTGTATAGTGATATGTTCCAAAACAGCGCTGACTCTTTTTGCTGTTGCCTACTTCCTCTGCAGTCTTGGACAAATTCCATACAGGCAGTCATTTTTAATTTACAAGTCACTTGAATTCTGGGAGGCCCAGGTTTTCATTGCTCTATTCCCTAACATGTTTTTTTTTTTTTGGTTTGAAAATGCAATAGTCCTGTGATTCTGTAATCAGCATGCAATCAGAAACCATTCCCACTCCCTCACCCCACCTAGGTAATGTTATAAATGTAGGTTAAACTTCTGTGCTAGAACTCATTTGCTATTTGACTTTGTGAAAATTATCAAAACTCTGGGGTCAGTTTTACCACCTGTAATTATTGGAGATAATTTGTGTTACATTAGTACCTAGTTCAGTAATATTTGTTTATCCTATCTTTATTCCTTTGTTTTCCCTTTCTCCTTTCTTTCCATTTTCCTCCCTTTATTTTTTTCCTTCCTCTGGTCCTTCCTTTATATTTTTACCTTTTTCTAATATGGTAAAATTTTTTACTGACTTATGCAATCTCTTCTCAAAATGATGTAGGACAGAAGAAATAAGTAGGTAGGAAGGAGACAAATAGGAAGGAAAAGTAAAAATATCACTTTAATAATAATAATAAAAAAAACCTGGAACTGAAGCGCTTCAGCCTCTACTCCACCCCTTGGAAGTTTCTTAGGAGATTCCATACCCTAATCCCCTGAAGTCCTGCCCCCACCTAAGATTCAGGGCCAAGGACACCTGAGATTCAAAGCCAAGGTCAGATCCATCTTGAAATCTGAGGAAGAGGAGGATCCAATTTGGAACGCCCACCTATCGCCCACCTATACCTGAAGAAGGAAGAGGTCCAGACTGCTTCTGTGCCCCCCCCCTCTTAAAAGCTTATAAAAAGAAAGCCCCTTCCTCACGCTCTCTCTTGCCCTCCTGCTCGCGTGGCCAGGAAGATGTCCGCTCACCTGTTTTCCCGAGTCCCTTACTTTCCTGAATAAATTTCTGCCTTTTGTTCCTGACTGGCACGTGTTAAAATTCTTTTTATCATGGAGGCCAAGGACCCATAAGTGGGACTGTGTTATCCCTCGACAAAAAGACACATCTGTATGCTGCATTTCCTGTTGGTTAACTATTATAGGAGTGAACAATTGCTTTTTATTTGAAACTGTATACATTGTCTCACAGGGTTCCCAAAATGGGGGTTCCTGAATTAAGGTTATGGTCGGTCTGACCTCAGTGTTTTTACATTTATGTAAATTTACAGACACATTCTGCAAAAGGATTCACCTTTCACTTCATGTGGGTCCTGTATAGTTTCAGAGTTATCAGAGCTCTTAAATATGAAACACAGATTTGTAGGGTTGGTTAATTCGGTACTTGGACTTCTTTGGTGAGCTTTATATTCCTTGGGAAAAAGTCACACAGAAGCCTTATTTTTATATTATTGCTAAATATATAACATTGTTAACAAAATTTCAGTTCCTAGGAAATCAAGAAATTCAGAGTCAGATGAGACTATTGAAGCAAGATTGCTCTTCCATAAATACTCCATGAATCATTTTGAGATTATAGAATCATTTTGAGACTACATTTGCATTGTGAAATTTAGAGCTTCTGGTGCTTGAACCATTTAAAGAGGTTTATCCTTTTGAAATGCAAATCAGGATATTGTTTTGGGGCTAACAATACCCTTTTGCACTCATAGCAGCCCTTGCTCCACATATAGACTCTAAAACATATTTCAGTGGTACTTTCCTAGGAGCCTGGTTACCTTGTTTACTATTCAACATTTATCATTCTTATTATTGTTATTAGTTTTTTTTTATTTGGTGCTGGGGATTGAACCCAGGAGATTTCTACCTCTACATCCCCAGCACTTTTTTATTTTTATTTTGAAATAGTCTTGCTAAGTTGCTGAGGGTCCAAGTTGCCAAAGCTGGCCTCGAACCTGCCATCTTCCTTTCTCAACCTCCCAAGTACTGGGATTACAGCTGTGTGCCACCACACCTAGCCAGAATTCAACATTTTAGATTCTTTATATAAGACAGTTTTTATGTGGGATTTTAAGTAATTTATTTTATTAGCATTCTCAATACAATTACATTTATTGAGTATAACATATTAACCAGCATTTTGTAAAGGCACTTTCAAAATTAAATGGTAATCATTAAAAACCATTTATATAACTGTGCTCCTAATGTACTATTAAGAGTAAGTAAGGGCTATGTGATTTGCACTTCACCCTCTTCCCAAAATACACTTTAAAGTAATGAATAAGCAAAATTCAAGGCAGTTGACATTTGCTTTCTAATAATGTTATGAGACATAGCATAGCCTGCTAATCATCTTCCCTGTTCATTCTGCCTTCTTCAGTTTTTCCCAAACCCAAAGTCCTCTGGTATAAGAGGACATCCTAGTGTACCTTCCTTAGCTCTCCTAACTAGGTCATAATACAAACATATTTTGTCCACTGTATTAATTTATTTGCTTCGCATTCCTGCATGGTCCATAACTTTCTTCTCTTTTCTTCCCTATCTGATACAGGAAAGGAGCGAATGCTCCATCATCGATCCATGCTAGTATGAAGGTCGCTGGGCTCACGTAAAGAGAGTAGCAGGCAGCCAATAAAGTGTTTTTGGGGGGTAGGCATTAAAGCACTTGGGACCTAGCAGAAGCAGACACATTGGAAGTCTGAACTAAGGCAGGGCCTGCATGCTTGTGTCCACGAGGAAACTCACTATCTTTGCCTTGTGTTAATGACAGTTGTAATCAGGAAAGACTTTTCTGATCTCAGCTTTTCTCCTTTTCCTCTTGTATTTTCACAAATACAGTGGTGTTTCTGAAAAATAAAGCATGCTATTCCAAGCTCTACACTTACCAAATCTTCCTCTATAGCCTTCTAAGTTTCCTCTTAATTTTTCCAAAGACGATTTTATTTAGGGTCCCTCTTCACTTACTGATTTTAACAAAACAAGATGGAGAAGGGTTGTAAAAATGAGCTTTTGCTTTTTGCTTTAGGAATTCTCAAATTACTTAATACAAAAGCTCTCAGCTCTTTGGCCCTTGCTTTTCTGTGTATGCACCTTTGTATACAAACAAGTTAATTTATGTAAAAGTGTCTAAGTGACTTCTGTGATTACTTATAGATGCTATGTGTGCGGTATATACTTATAAATGGTGGAATGAACACATTTGCATGTAAGGCATGTCTTTGCATACCTACTTATACATGCTACTTATTGGAGAATTCATACACTAAGAAATCTAAGTGTTGAAAGAATCTTCAAAGACAGTATTTTCTTTTTATGTATTTCATGTGTGTGTGCATGTAACCCAGGGTCTTGTTCATGCTAGTCAGGCACTACCACTGAGCTATATCTCCAGCCCGACAGTCTTTTTTTTTTCTGTCTTTTTTTTTCGGTACTGGGGATTGAACTCAGGGGCATTCTACCTCCGAGCTATACCCCCAGCCCTATTTTTTATTCTTTATTTTGAAACCAAGTCTCACTAAGTTGCAGAGTGCCTCACTAGGTAGCTGAGGCTGGCCTCAAACTCCCGAATGCTGGGATTACAAGCGTGCGCCACCATGCCCGGCTCCGACAGTCTTTTAAAATGAATCTCTTATGCTTGAACCCTCTCTAGAACTCTCATCCTGGGTTCTATCAGCTTCAGCTTGAATACCTCAATTGCCAGGAAACTTCTTACCTTGCTCAGCTCTCTGTTGCAACATGATTGCATTTCTTCACTTGAATTATGTGTTGCATTTGTGCTGTATTTCATAGCTACAAATACCTGTGGCAGGGGATCTATCTATAACATGAATAGTTGAGAGCAGCTCAGGGTTGTGCTTCTGAGAATCTGGGTATCACTAGTGACTTCTACACAGGGCAGCTATCCATGCCCTGCACGGAGCTGTGGCTCTGAAGATATTAGTACCTACAGTTTCCTCTCAGCTCCTTGAAAGTCTTTCTGAACTATACATTTCAAACAGTTCCCAGCCCACCTGCAGCCCTCTGTCAGCAAGCAGAGAGAGGTTCAGAATAGAAGCCCAGGGCACAGCTAGGCTCTCCAAGTCCTTTGCTGGGCCTTGGGGTAAACCCAACACTTACAGACCGGCTGGTTGCCAAACATTAACTAAAATACCCCCACTTGTTTTTGACAACAGTGCTCAGGTTAAATTTCACCAATTGCTATTTTGGGTAGAAAGCTATGGCAGAAATGTCTCCAGATTCCGGGTGGCTGTCATGCCTCTGTAAAGCCACCTTTCAGCATGTTCCATTTGCTGTGCTTTCAAGGAGTCAGCTGCATTGCCGCCTCATAAGGTGAGTGGAGAAGTCTCAAAGGAGCTTCTGAGGAGAAGCCCTTGGGACAGCCCATTCCAGGGGTCTCCCTGCTCCAGTTGACTCTTTGATATGTGAAAGCAGCAGCAAGAGGTGACTTCCAAGTGGCTGTCTGTGATGATGGAAGACTTTGGTCCTGCAGCCTGGGGAATAGATACGAGTCAGCAGAATGCAGATGCTGCAAGGCAGCCAAATCAGTCCTTAATAGGGATGTGCAAGTTGGACCTTAGTTAGAGTATCTAAAAGCCTAATCTTACTGCAACACAACAGCCACGCTTATACACAGGGCCTTGACTAAGAAATGTTCTTGGTCTTGCTAAAGTTGAGATATCAACTGATTTCATGTGTGTGAGGCTTTCTTAAAACTCTTTCAACCACAGGGGAAAGAATTCACAGCCAAAAAGGGCATGGTTTGAAATATTCACTTTCTGCCATTCTTCTGGGGCATTGAAGCTCAGGGTGGTGGACACATAGCCTTCTCTGATTGAATCAGGTACATGTATGTAGCATACAGAAAGAAGGAAGAATCTCATCTCCAGAAAGTCCTTGGGTGAGAAGGACCCTCTACTGGAGAAATAACTTGTATTTCATTGATCAGAGAACTGAACCTATTTCTTTTTGTCTATCAAAAAAGACCATATGATAACTGGCCTAGATTAAAGTAGCCACTTGACAGTGTATCAATGTGTGGAAAAAGTTGTTGACATCAGAGACAAAAAATCAGAGACAAAATGTGTCTTGTGTAACTTTAATTCTCCCAAATTAGGAGATGGTACTTTACTTCCAAATTTATTTCTAAAATTATGAAACTTCTAGAGAGTTTATGACTGATTCTGAGAGTACCATGGAGAAGTGATTCAAGCTTCCCTTCCAGTAGAATTTCTAAATAAAGAAGGAAATGGAATTCAGGGAAGAAAATATAGCCATAAATAGAATCAGAAATATGTCTATAAAATTTTATACAAAATTATATTAAAATGTATGCAAATGACTTCACCAGATACCTGGCAAATCCAGCAGAATTTAAGGTTGCACATCTGATCCAAGGAGATTTAAACTTAGGCATGAAATTAGGCCCATCTGAGTTAAGCCTCATGAGGCTTCAGTGATCATTCATACTTAAACCAAACAAGTGACAACATGCTTAATACCAAAATGCATGAGATCTGGAGAGAATCAAGCCTGGTTTGGAATTGCAGATAGTTTTTTATAATGCTATCCATCGTGCATGGTCATTGGGAGGATTTCAGATTTAATTTTTGAGGTGCTTGACAAGAGTAAGCATATTCAAGTATGATGATGGAAAATAATATGAATGGTTGCTTCTCTGGCTCATTATTATGGGTTAATATTTATATTTGAGGAGCTTCCTGAGAGCACATAAGGGCCTGCAGGGTAGTAGAAACTTTCATGCTCTGCCTCAGAGAAATAGGAGATAGAAAGGCCATGCATTCGAGGAAATCTGGTACATAATTTGGCTTATCTGCTCTGAGATGAGCTATCTGCATCTGTCTGATGCTGCCATTTCTTGGATTTCCCCACAAATAGTTAAATGTAGCATTTTGTAGAAGAAAAGGAATTGTTACAATTAACACACAGGAAGTCTAAATATCCACGATGCTTATGTATTTAAGAGAAAATTTTGATTATAAATAGGAAACAAATAGAAATCTCAGTAGGGAAATGGAGAACAAATAAAGGAAGAAAATGGAAATTTTAGAAAATTTATAGTATCTGAAATGCTAAATGGGCTTACTATCAGATTTGATACTACAGGAGAAAATGTTACTAAATTTGAAGACATTGCAGTGGTGAAACTAGGAAAACCAAAGAGTTCAGGGAGAATAAAGAAAAGACTTATAATAAATGGACAATAAACAAATCTTTAGAGTCTTGTGGACAAAATGAAGCAGTTTAGTGTATCTAAAATTAGACATACAGGTGAAGAGCACAGAGATACTGAATAATATAAACAAGGAATAATAAATAGTACCCTGAAACTAAGGGAAACTTTCCAGTTCCATAATGTAGATTAAAAAAAAACAACAACAACTGAAACTCAATTTTTCCTATTTTAGATTCACAACACATACCACTTCTTTGACCCTTCCAAAATGTGAAGAATTCTTGCTACCAGTAAGCAAACAAGCAATTCTACAGCAGACACTAGCTGAATCTCCTTTAATTTAATTTAGTTCTGACACTATCTACCAGGAGATCAGGTCAGATCCCACAGGTTGAGGGCTTAGTCCCTAAAACTACCCCACATCCTACTTTAGATGGTAGTCACAAGCCCCTGGTTGATTTACCTGTGTTTCTGACCAACCAGCTATAAAGCAGGGTTGTTTCAACTCCTGCCTCAGGTTTTGTTACTTTTCTCAAGCAGTTCACAAACTCAGGGAAACACTTTATATTTACTAATTTATTATAAAGGATATCACAAAGGATAACGATGAAGAGATGTATAGGGTGAAGTGTGAGCAAGGGGTGTGAAGCTTCTGTGTCTTCTCTGGGTGCCCCACTCTCCAGGAACATTCATGTGTTCAGCTGTCTGGAAACTCTCAAAATCTTCTCCTTTATGTTTATGAAGAATTAATTACAAAGGTATGATTGAAGCATGGACAGCTATGTAGAAGTGTGATTGGGTAAAAATGATATCATAGTGCTAGTAGAATGAGTGGGGAATCCAGCAAGGGCCATCTGTTCAGATTCTTCTTAGCTCCTTTGTACAACATTTCTTTCTGAGCAGGGGACAGGATCCCTTCTGGAATGGCATTCTTATGATCTGTGAGGCAAGGCAGGGCAGAGAATATTTTTATGGCCAGCTCTAAGACAGACCTGCCTTGGGGAAGAGATTCTACTTTCTATGATCTGCTGTGTGTGTGTGTGTGTGTGTGTGTGTGTGTGTGTGTGTGTGTGTGTGTGTGCTGGGGTGGGGTATGAGTTAGGAACCATGGATAAAACCCAAAATATACAGAAAAATATCACATCAAGTTATTCCCAAAGACCAGAGTTGACAGCTCATTGGAGAAGGTGAATTCTCAGTCAGATGTAAGGCAGAGAAGTTTATTTGCTGCTTAAGCCATTGTTCTAACAATTGGATATCCATAGAAAAAACATAAACCTAGACCTTTATGTTCTATTATGTACAAAAATAACCCAAAATAGATAATTCACATAAATGTAATAACTAAAACTCTAACACCTCTTCTAGAAGCTCTAGATCAAAATTTAAAACCTTTGTTCTCTAAGAGGTACTGTGGAAATAGAGTGAAATGGCAAACCACAGAGTGGAGGAAAATATTTGCAAAACATAGTGCTGATAATCAGCTCATTACCAAAATATACTGAAAAACCTTAAACATAGTTAATAAGGCAAACAACTCAATAGTGAAATGGACTCGAAATTTGAATGGATACTTGCCAAAGAAGATATATGAATGACAAATAAGCATGTGTAAAGATGCTTATTATCATCAATCATTAGGAATTTGCAAATAAAAGCCACATGACATACTGCATGCTGATTGTAGTGGCTAAAGCTGGCAAGATAGGCAATTCCAAATGTTGGTGAGGATGTAGTGGAGCAGATTGAACTCTAATCTACTTCTGGTGGAATTACAGAATGATACAGTCACATGGTTTCTTGTCAATATTCACTTATCATAGGAACTGTCAATTTCATTCTTAGATATTTACCCAAGAGACCATAAAAATATGTTCATCTAAAGACATAGCATGTAATCATAGTACCTGTAGTCATAGGGGTCAAAGCTTTTAAACAATTAAAATGCTCATTACCTAATTAATGGGTAAAAAAATTACCACATTGATGGGCAAACAAATATATGTACTATATATAAAAGATGTTACACAATAGGAATGTGGTATTGATGAAAAATAGATGAATCTCAAAACTGTCATGCTAAGTTAAATAAGTTGTATATAGGAGACTATTATATGATTCTACTTATATGAATTTCTAGAAAAGGCAAAAGAATATAGTGCCATAAAACCTATCCAGAGTTTGTGGAAAGGGGATTGAGTGCCAAAAGGCATGACAGAAACTTTGAGGGAATGGGAATGTTCTGTTTTGTGATTGTTGCAATTGATACATGATTATTTACATTTCTCAAAACTCATTGAAATAATGGACATTTTAAATTGTTGAACTCCATCTTTTGTTATCGTACCTCAGTAAGGTTGATTTTTTTTAAATATAGAAAAGGAAAAACCTGCTGGTACCTGTAAATAATCATGACCTGTATAGTTCATTATGTGGAAATGATGTTTAAAGTTTTAAAAAATCCCTAAAAGACAGAAAATGTATAATTATCATGATGATTGTTATAATTATTATTATGACAACACAGACAACTGCCTGATAACAGCACAATTTTAGAAGAACATATGTGGTACGTTCATATAACACACTTTGTAGAAAGCCAGTTTGCCTCTTGGAGCAAAAGTTGCCGAGGCAATTTGGGGGCCTAATCGTATTCCCAGACTGACTGAATGAGCAGTAGGATCCTTGGAGATTTTACTCTAACTCTTCACTTAAGAGATTGGGCTCATGACCCTGAATTTACTGTTTGGCACTAGTAAGTAGCAGAATTAAGTCTCCAAGTATGTCTTTAGTGAATAAAAGACATAGTCTGACAGGTCTCTAGAAGTAAGAAATTTTCTAGTAGTAGCATGATTGACAAGGTTGTTTGGGTGGATATGTTAAGGTAAAGAAGATTGTTTCTTCTCTTTATTTAAAATTTGTATTGGTGTGTAACAACTATGCATAATAGTGGAATTCATTGTGATATATTTGTACAGGCACCTAACATAATTTGGTCAGTTTCATTCCCCAGTACCTCCCTCCTCCTTGTCTTGATCCCCTACCTTACATTAACCTTACATTAACCTCCTTGTCTTGATCCCCTACCTTACATTAACTCCCTAAAGCCTCTTCTTTGGGTTTCCTTTCTGTTTACAAAATGTTCAGCCTCAATCTGTAAGTCACTGGCAACTTTAGATATTACACAGAAGATTCCTTTCCATTCCCAGTAAATTGGGCCATAGCAGCCAGCCTTGGTTGTTCTTAGGTGTGGAACAAACAAAGCAACTTAGCAAGCAGTTTGCAGCAAACTTGCAGCGTGTGCTGGTGGTGGACTCAACACTTTATGCTTCAGTCAAATCTGGAGTCTTGAATCTGTTGTGAGGATCAAGACTTCATTTACCCGTAAAATTTCTGTTTGCTCTTATCAGAATTGGGGTTTTGAATTCTTCCTAGAAGTCACAGGAAGCCACTAAACATGGGTCCTGGTGGGAATGGCTGTGAGGAATGTGATGTCTGGTAGAGTGCTTAAGGATGAAGTGTGGCCGAATCCATCAGTAACAATACTGAAGTTCAGTCTCTTGAGGGAATTTATGTTTGACCTAGAAGCAGGCACTGTATGAATATTGTGATGTTTTCAAGAGATAAGTAGGTGAAAGATAAAGCCTAGTGATTATAAGGTCAGGAAATAATCTCTCTATGGTTTTTTAATTTATTCACTCACTCAACACACCTCAAGTGCCTCCATGCAAACACACACTGTTGAAGGAGAGGGAGAATTCAAAGTACTACTCCTGTTCTGAAAGAGCTAAAAATCTTAGTAAAATAAGAAACTAAATTCCATACATGGTAAAAATAATCCCAATTGTCAAGTTGAGTGCTGTTTTTCTCAGTAACAGTGTATTTCTTATGAGCATATCTCAGGAGCTTTCTGAATTTAAATTCTGGATCATCTAGTGACTAGAACAACACATGGCAAAAAGTAAGTTCTATTTTACTATCTGTCATCTGGTGGTTTTAAAAGTGCTGTCTGCAATTTGTAAAGCAATCTATAAAGTAGAATATTAATAGAGACTAAATTATAAATTATATGATAGATTATAAAACAGCTCCTCTTTTACAATGATGAACCTGAGCTTCACAGAAATCCTGAATGATAGCCAGGTGTGGTGGCACGTGCTTTATTATCCATTACTTGGGAGGCTGAGACAGGAGGATTGCGAGTCCGCAGTCAGCCTCAGCTACTTAGTGAGACCCTCCACAGCTTAGTGAGACCCTGTTTCAAAATAAAGAATAAAAATAGAGCTGGGGGTATAGCTTGGATGTAGAATGCCCCTGGGTTCAATCCCCGGTAACTCCCCCTCGTAAAAAAAAAAAAAAAAAATAGGGACAGGTTTAGAAGGAAGAGGAGAAAAAGTGGACAAAGATAAGATGAAGATATACCAAGGATTTCTTAGAGGACCTTGTACAATAAGGAAACCAAGTAGCTATGGGAATTTTTTAAAGTAAGATGAATACTATAGAGTTTAAAATGTTTCATTAAACATTTAAAAAAATAATTTTAGGAGGAAGGGAACCCAGACTATTAAAGGCTGAATTGTGCCTCCCTTACTTTCATATATTGAAGTCCTAAACTCTGTACTTCAGAAGGTATTTGGAGATATGGTCTCTAAAGAGGTATTACAATGAAGCCATAAGGGTTCATCCAGTCTGGTGTCCATCTGATGTCCTTATACAAAGCAGAGATTGGGACGTACAGCAATGTATACCAAGAGAAGGCCATATGCAGACAAAGCAAGAAGCAAGGAGGCCGTCTGCATGTCAAGGAGTGAGACCTCAGAGGAAATCAAGCCTTTGATCTTAGAACTTCTGGTTTCCAGAATTGTGAGAAAGTAAATTTCTGTGGTTAAGCTACCCAGTTGATGGTATTTGTTATAACAACTCTAGCAAACTAATACACAAGTCTTGAGACTATGGCACCAGTGGTGAAGCGAGCTCTAAACATGTCACCTAGAGCCAAGCATCTGCTGAGATGGAAGGAAAGAAAGAAAATAATACTAGAGGAGGAGAACAGAGATCCTCAAAGAAAGGTACAAGTTATTATGGCTGAATAGCTCCTATTAGGAAGATACTAAGATAAACTTGCCTCCAAAGATACCCAGTATAAACTCTGAAAAAAAAATAGATAAAAGAAAAAAAAAAACTATCTGAACAAACTGGAAAGGGACCTAAATCAAGGAGACAATAAAGAGATTGTAGCACTTGGAAGAAGGGGATGGTACTGAGTGAGTTTCCTATTTTTATGGATTTTATAAAATCAGACCCCAAGATATGCTATGCAGGACAGTTAAAACTGATGGAAAATCTGCAGCCTTACTGGATTGACTAACCAGGGAACAGAATATGAAGCAACCATAGCTGCTAAAAAGTGAGGGGAAGATTCTGGAAAGGAGAAATCCAAAGACACAGTTCCCCTAATTCTCTGGATAACTTCTAACTAAACTCTAATGGACTCCTGGAATTCATTTGAAGACAGATTCTAAGTAGGCCAGAGAAGTTAGGGAAAAGTGAACTGAGATTTTATGAGCAGTCACTTACCACAAGGAGACAGAATTCTCAGTGTGAGTCTCTTCGAGTTAATGTGCCTGCTGAAACGCACAATCAGCACTCTTCAGAGGAATAGAAAAGAATCTAGGGTTACCATATTATCCGTAATGTCTATAGTATAATTAAAAATTGGCTGACATACAAGGGAACAGGAAAGCCTAACTAACCAATTCTCAAAAAACATTGGTAGAAACCAATACTGAGAAGGCCCAGGTATTAGAATTAGTAGACAGGATTTTAAAGAAACTATTATAACTTATGTTTAAAAATACAAATGGGAATATTCTCATAATGAATAAATGATAGAAAATCTTATCAGAGAAATAAAAATGAAGCAAATAGAAGTGAAAAATACAATTCCAGAACTATGAAAAATTGACTGGATAGGTTTGATAACAGAAGGGAGATAATGGAAGTCAGTGAACTTAAATATTTCAATCTGAAAAAACAAAAAGTTGGAAGTAGGGGAAATTAATTGTTCTGTGGAATTACATAAAGAAGTCTTATTATATATGTAATTGGTGTTTCAGATGGGTAATAGATATGGGGCAGAAAAATATTTGAAGGAATATAGGTATGAAGTCAATAAATTATTCAAGTATTATTCATTAATATTAGCATACCTATATGTGGGGAATTGGGAGCAGCCCACCTGGGTACAGTCAATCAAGGAGGAAGTTTTTTGAAGATAATTTTAAAATAATACTCAGAAGTCATCTGTTTTTTAAACAGTTGCTACGGTTAGTGTTGAGTTTTTAATAATGTGTGTGTGTGTGTGTGTGTGTTTTTGTTGTTGTTGTTTTTTGTTTTTTGTGGTACTGGGGATTGAACTCAGGGGCATTCTAACTCCAAGCTACACCCCCAGTCCTATATTTTATTCTTTATTTTGAAACATGGCCTCACTAAGTTGTGGAGGGCATAAGTAGCTGAGTCTGGCTGTGAACCTGGATCCTCTGGTCTCAGCCTCCCAAGTACTGGGATTACAAGTGTGCACCACCAGGCCCGGCTTAATAATGTATATTTAAGCTACAAATTAACACATATTTTTGCTTATCCTTTAATAAATAGCATATTCTACAGACAAGTTATTTTTTAGTACACCCCTTTAAGTGCTTCACCCTGACAAAGATACATGCATTCATTCTAAGAGTAAGTGCAGCTTTGTCCACAACCTCTAGTACTATATAGTCCTGAATTTAAATTATCTATTTATTCAAAATAGATAATCATAGCCCTGTGATTGTTAAGATAAATAGAAGATAAATTGAGTTACTTCAATTTTATCATTTGGTATGACCACTAGGAATTATAATTTGTATTTAAAACTAAACAGGAGGATAGAGTGAAAACTATGAAATGCAGTATTTTTTTGTCAGAAGGTACAAATTTGAGTTCATATGGAGAAGTTTTTATATGATTTTGAAAAATATACTTTAATATATTTGTGAAAGTACATCATGTGCATTAGGGTGTTTCCCCCTGCCCCATCCATCACCCTCAGTTAATTTCTTTGCTTATTTAGGGTTTGATTACAATGCACCAATTAATAAAAAAAGAGAAAAATATGCTTTAAATTGGAATGTTTCTTTAGCCTATTAACTATTTCTCTTTAGGTTTAAAAAACAAAAAACCTTCTAGTGGTATGGTTTAGTCATTGTATAAGTTAAATGTTTTGCAGACATTTATATTGTATTAAAATTCTCTAGTTATTAAACAATTATTTATATCTGACATTTTTATAGAAGACTGTGGTTAAAGCATTGAAGCTGAAACTGCTAGGTTGATACGACAAATATTGAATTGTGCATTTTTGTCCTAGAGGTACATAGAGGACCATTCAGCCCTTTGAATATTGTTCTAGCATCAGTAACAATTTAATAACTGTTCTGAATTTTGTAAAGAAATTTTTATGTGTGTGTGTGGTAGTGGGGATTGAACCCAGGGACATTGTACCTCTGAGCTACACCCCAGTCCCATTTTATATTTTATTGTGAAACAAGGTCTCACTAATTGTGGAGGGCCTCACTAAGTTGCTGAAGCTGGCCATGAACCTGTGATCCTCCTGTTTCAGCCTCCCAAGTACTGGGGTTACAGGCATGCGCCACCATGTCCAGCTTGTAAAGAAATTTGAAATGAAAAATCCATATGATATTCATATACAAAGGGCAACAATCCAGTGGAGCACAACAAAGCAAAATTTTTAAAAAGCAAAAAGAGAAGCAACTGAAGCCATAATGTCTGGATCTATTTTGAAATGTGTAATGCCTTCAATATTGCATAAAGTTTGTGAAAATTGTGAAGCACAAGTTAGCGCATCCGAAGCATGGACACTAGGAACAATTGAAGACTCAGATGACTCTGGAATGAAAGACAACACTGAATCGTCTTCTCCAAGCACTGACAAGGAAGAGGAAGAAAATGCTCACGAGTGTCAACACTGACAGCATTGAAAACAACCAGAAGAAAATGGCACTAGTGAAGTCAAGACTGAAGAATACGAGACAACGAATGATAGTTTAATCTGTTTTGATTCTGCTTTCAGTCAATATCATTTCCAGATGGCGAGAGTTAATCAAGTTAAGAGAGGAAGTCAACCTTTTCAGAATAAATATGGACCTTCCTCTGATAGACAAAGAAAAGGAGAAAAGAGCAAAGGAAGCAGTGGACACTTGAAAGCCTCATGATTTTATAAGTCCTTACCAAATAATGAAAAGAAAATCCATAGTATTTTTAAAGTTGAAATAACTATTCTGGTTTGGCTGAATACTGTGGATATGAGGACAGAAAAGGGAGCATCCAACTTCATAACTTACTTTAAACCTGGTTGAAATTAAATACTAACGTCCATGAAATAACTGAACAAGACCTTCCCTGCTTTTCTAACAATTATTATTTTATGACTATTGACTGACACTGGTTTTGTTATATAGAAGAAAGAATAACAAAAAGTATTTGTTCCAGCCAGGTGTGGTGGTGCACATCTGTAATCCCAGTGCTTGGGAGTCTGAGAAAGGAGGATCACAGGTTTGGGGCCAGCCTCAGCAACTTAGCAAGAGCCTGTTTCAAAATAAAAAAATAAAAAGGGCTGGGGTTGTAGGTCAGAAGTAGAATGCCTGTGACATTCTAGTAGAATTCCCTAGTACCAAAACAACAACAACAACAAAAAGTATTTGTTCCAGGTGTCAAATATGGTAGGTCTACTATTGTTTATTAGTGACAATGTAACCAATAATTCTTCTAAAATGATTGTTTTAATTATGGAGAAGTGCCCATAATTATCCATTATTTGAACCATTTTATCTTTGGATGACTTTCTTAGTAGTTCCAAAATCCACAATGAACAAAAAAATGTAAAAATATAAAAATACCAAATTTTTATAATAAGTGCAGTAGTATAAATTGAAGCCACCTGATGTCATTATACATATATGAAACTAGATATTTTTAACTATTATTATTATTACACCCAATACTGGAAATATTAGGATTTTTAGTGTCAGTAGCAGTGGTAATTTGAATGGTGATATGGCAACAAATGGGTCAAAAGAACTACTAAAGGTGAAAGTTCACATATTAGGGCCTAAGAATTTTAAATCTTAAATTTCTGTGTATGTGTATATATATGGTATTATGGTATATATCATACATATATAGCATATGATATATATACACATATGGTATATATGAAATATAAAATATATGTATGTGTAAATTGCAATATATAATATGCAGATGTGCCATAATTTATTCTGAGTCACTTATGTGTGAAATTTTACAATACAGCTATCCCTTAACATCTGGAGGGATTGGTTACTGGACCCCCATGGATATGATACCCAAGATGCTCAGATTCCTTATATAAAACAGCATATTATGTACATATAACCTATGCATGTCCTCTCACATAACTTAGCTCATCTCTGGATTACTTGTAATACCTAATACAATGTAAATGCAATTTAAATAATTGTTATACACCATATCTTAGGGAATGATGACAAGCAAAAAGTCTGTACATGTTCAGTATGGATGCAGTTTTTTTTTTAATTTCTTTTTTGTAGTATTTTTGATCTTTAGTTGGCTGAATATGTTGATTCAAAAATTATGGATTTTTCACGGCTGGCTGTATTTCCAACATTTTCCAATTGCAAACAATGTTATAATGTGCACATTTATTTTCATATTGGTGGAGGGGCACATTAGGATAAATTTCTAGGGATAGAATTATTAAGTAAAAAAGCAAACACATATAATTTTGTTAGATATTTTGAAAATTTCCTGCCAAAAAGATTTATGTTAATTTGCTTTTCCACCAACACTGTGAGGCTGTGCTGCTTTTCCCAAACCCTGTCAACAGAGTGTGTTCTCATGCTTTTTCACTTTTGATAACATTAGATGAAAAACTACCTCAGTGTAGTTTTTATTACCTTTTAGTAATCACATAGGTTATTATCTTAACAATATTCATAAAAATTTTTTAAGTTAAAGACCAGAATTATTTTTTTTTAATTGTGGTAAAATAAACATTACAGAAAATTTATTCTCCTACTATTTTAAGTATACAGATCAGTTGTATTAAGTATATTTACATTGTTATGCAACCAATTTCTTCAGTTTTTCATCTAATAAAAGTGAAACTCCATAGCCATTAAACAACTACCCATTTCCCCTCCCTTATCCCTTGTCAACCACTATCTACTTCTATGAATTTGACTACTCTAAACACTTCATATGCATGGAAACATGGTAATTGTCTTTTTTGCAACTGGATTATTTCACTTAACGTGTCTTCAAGGTTTAGCCATATTAGCCATATTGCAACATGCATCAGAATTGTTTTCTTTTTAAAGACTAAATCCATTCTATTGCATGTATATACCATGTTTTGTTTGTTACTCATTCATACTGGTGCTTGGGCTGCTTCTACTTCTTTGTTGTGGATAATGCTGCTGTGAACAAGAGTATACAAATCTCTCTTTGGTACCCTGCTTCCAGTTCATATCTATATATCCAGAAGTGTAATTGCTAGATCATACGGTAGTTTTATTTTTAATATTGTGAGGAGTGCTCATAACCTTTTCCCACAACAGTGGCACCATTTTTTATTTCCACCCAACAGTGCTTAAGGATAGATACCAATTTCTACATAGTCATTCCAATGCTTGTTATCTTCTGTTTTTGGTGTTTCTTTTTTTTTTTTTTTTAATAATCATCCTAATGGGTATGAGGTGGTATCTTATTTGCCTTTCTCTAATGATTAGTGATGCTGACCGTCTATTCATATACTGACTGGCTATTTATACATAATATTTGAAGGAATGTCTATTTAAGTTCTTTGCTCACTTTCAAAAGTTATATGCTTTTGTTTTGGACTTATAATAGTTATTTATATAATTTGGATTTTAATTCACTGAATATATGATTTTCAAATATCTTCTCCATTCTGTGGGTTGCCTTTTCACTCTTTTGATTGTCTTTGATGTACAGAAGTTTTTAATGTTTATGTTGTCTAATTTCTCCATCTCTTACTTTTGTTGCTATGCTTTTGGTATCATATCCAAGATGTTACCATACCCAATATCCTATAGTTTTCCCTGTGTTTTTTCTAAGAGTTTGTTTTTTCTTCTAATCATTCTAGTTCTTGTGTTTAGGTCAATCACCCATTGTGTTATTTTTGTGTATGGTGTAAGGTAAGGGTTTAACTTCCTAACTCTGTATCTGAATGTCCAATTCTTCCAACATGGTTTTTAGAAGAGTTTGTCCTCATACTTTTGCAAAGAATCATTTGTCCATAGGTACAAGTATTTAGTTTTGGTATCTCCCTTTTATCTCAATGATCTAAATGCTTTTATGTCATTGACCCATTATGGTGATTACTGCAGCCTTGAAATAAGTAAAAAAAAATAAGGAAGTGTGAGACCTACAATTTTATTCTTTCTTTTCAGGATTGTTTTGGGTATCCAGGATCTCTTCAGATTCCTAATGAATTTTTGGATGATGTTTCTATGCCTGCAAAAAGCTATTGAGATTTTCATAGGAATTGCTCTAAATATGTGGGTCACTTTGGATAATATTGATATTTTAACAGTAAGTCTTCCAATCCATGAGCATAGGTATCTTTATCTGTGTGTTTTCTAATTTTTTATCAACATTTTTAGTCTTTTGTTTTCTCACTTAAATTTATCTTGAGATATTTTATTGTTTTTTACACTATTGTAAATGGCATTATTTTCTTTTTGGATTTTTCATTATTAGTGTATAGAAATGTAACTAACTGTTCTGTTTCAATGTAGGTGCATTTTCATTTCATGTTCATTTAATTTTACATAAGCATACTCTGAGGCTGAAGCAAGCAAATATGATTGGTTTTCATTGTGAAAATAAAATTGATTAAAAATTGTTCTTGGAGTTATTTCTAAACACAACTTGTCTCTAATCTTAATGTAACAGAAATGAATATGATGAGTTATCTTGGGGTAAATTCTACAGCTGCAGGAACCATCAAGAATTATTCTTGGACCAAATGGGAGAAGGGGATTCGATACAAATTCTCTTTAAGTTTAAAAAAAATAGAAAAGGATTCTTCTAGACACATTCTACAAGGCCAGCACCTTGATACCAAAATTAGATAAAGACACAACATGAAAGAAAACAATAGGCCAATATACTTGATAAAGGTAGAAGCAAAACTCTCAACAGCAGACTAGAAAACTGAAACCAACAGCAAATTAAAAATATTCTTCACCATGATCAAGTGGGATTCATCCTAGGGATATGAAGATGGTCAATATGTTCAAATCAATAAACATAATACAACATATCAACAGAATGAGGGACAGAAACCCATGGTCATGTCAATTGATGTAGAAAATGCATTCAATAAAATTCAACATCTCTTTATGATAAAAAGGGTGAACAAACTAGGCATAAGAGGAATGTACCTCAACATAATAAAGGCCATTTGTAATAGGCCCACAGCTAACATTTTATTAAATCATGAAAGGTTGAAAATGTCCTCTCAGATCTAGAACAAAACAGGATTGCCCAGTTTAACTTTTATTCAACACAGTGCTAGAAGTCCTAGCCAGAGCTATTTCTTTCAAGAGAAAGAAATAAAGATTATCCAAATTAGAAAGGAAGTCAAGTTGTCATTATTTGTAGATGACATGATCTTACATTCAGAAATCCCCAAAACCCCACCAAAAAGCTATTCAAACTGACAAATGAATTAAGAAAAGTTGCAGGATATAAAATCAACATATAAAATATCAGTACCATTTCTACATGCCAATAGCAAATTATCTGAAATAAAAATGAAGAAAGCAATCCCATTTACAATAGCTACAAAAACCACCTAAGAAAAATTTAATCAAAGAGGTAAAAGATCCCTACAATGAAAATTGTGAATCATTGACAAAAGAAATTGGAAAGTACACAGAAAAGTAGAAAGACATTATATGTTCATGGATTGGATGAACTGATATTGTTAAAATGACCATACTACCCAAGGCAAATTACAGATTCAGTACTTTTCCTGTCAAAATACCAATGGCATTCTTTGCAGAACTGGAAAAAAAATTCTAAAACTTACATAGAACCACACAAGACCCTGAATAGCCAAAACCATTTTGAGCAAAATGAATGAAGCAGGAGGCATTACACTACCTGACTTTTACACATACTACAAACATGTAGTAATCAAAATAGCATGGCATTGCCATGAAAGCAGATACAAAGACAATGGAACAGAATAGAAAGCCTATAAGTAAATCCATGCATCTATGTTCAAATTATTTTTGACAAAAGTACTAAGGATACTAATTGGAGAAAGGACAGTTTTTTCAATAAGTTGTGTCAGAAAAATGAATATCCATACATAGAAGACTTAAGCTAGATCATTACCTCTCAGCAGTAACAAAGATCAACTCAAGTTGGATTAAAGACTTAAGTGTAATACTAGAAACTACTCAAAGAAAACATAGGGGAAATGCTTCAAGACATTGGAATTGGCAATGATTTTTTGTATAAGACCCCAAAAGTACAGGAAATGAAAAGAATAAATAAAATTGCACAAAACTATAAAGTTATAGATCAAAGCAAACACTCAACAGAGTGTAGAGACAATTTACAGAGTGGGAGAAAATATTTGCTATGTATACAACTGATAAGGGATTGGCATCTAGAATATAAGAGGTACTACAAAAACTGAATGGCAAAAGCAAGTTAAAAAACACAACCCAATTAAAAATGGGCAGTAGATCTAAATAGATATTTCTCAAAAGACATAACAAATGGCCAACAGATAAAAAAATGCTAATCATCAAGGAACTGCAAATCAAAACCATGATTAGATATTATCTCCTTAAGAATGAAGAATTACTACTATCAAAAATGCTAATGAAGCCGGACCTGGTGGCGCACACTTGTAATCCCAGCATTCGGGAGGCTGAGACCAGAGGATCTGGGTTCGCGACCAGCCTCAGCTACCTAGTGAGGCACTCTGTAACTTAGTGAGACCCAGTTTCAAAATAAAGAATAAGAATAAAAAGTAGGCCTGGGGGTATAGCTCAGAGGTAGAATGTGCCTGAGTTCAATCCCCAGTACTGCAAAAAAAAAATGCTAATGATAACAAGTGCTGATGAAGATGTGGAGAAAAAGGAACCCTTGAAATTGTTGGTGGGAATATAAATTTGTTCAACCATTATGAAAAACAGCACGGAAATTTAATAAAAAGTTAAACTACTTATGATCTAACAAAACCACTACTGAGTATATATCCAGAAGAAATGAAATCAGTATGTCAAAAAGGCATCTACATTCCTCTGTTCATTTCATCAGTACTGAAACTTAGGAAACAACCTAAGTATTCGTCAGCTAATAGACAGAACTGGAGATCATTAAATGAAATAATTCAGGAATAATGAGTATACAGGATCTCACTCATATGTGGAATATAAAAAGTTGTTTTCATAGAAGTTGAGAGTAGAATTGTGGTTACTAGAAGCCAGGGACAGTGGGGAGTGGAGTTGATCAGGGATTTTAAGTTACAGCGAGGAGCACAAAGCTCTGGGGTGCTTACTATACTACAGTGTGATGAATATAGATACCAGGTATGTATTGTATATTTCAAAACCTAGAATAGAGGAGTTTGAAGGTTTTACCACACACAAAAAAATGGTGAAATGTTTGAAAAGTGTGTTTAGCCTGATTTAAACATTACGCAGTACAAACCTGAATCAAATACTGCATTCTACCCCACTAATATGTGCAACTTTTATGGTTTTGTGTATCAGTTAAAAAATGTATCATATAAACAAACAAAAATAGGATAGCAGATTTTTCTTGCTAGGTTAAAAAACAATTTTAAACTTATAGTAATTAAGAACACATGGTTTTGATACAGAGATAGGAAAACAGAATAGAAAGCCAAGCAACAGAAATATGTGTATATATAGGCACTTGGTACATGAGAAATAACAAAAGATGTGTTTTCTTCAATTATGCAGGTATCTTAAAGAAAACTGATACCTCCTCCCTTTTACAGTGTTGTGTGGATGGTAAATTTAAACATGAGGGATAAAAAATAAAACTAGAAAATACCAAGGTGCCAAATAGCTAAAGAAATATGGATGAATTATATTATGTTAAGCTTCTGATAATCAAAGAGTGTTAAGGAACTGGAAAGGTGAGTCTAGATGGGAGAAGATATATGCAACAAATGTAGTAATAAAGCGTTACATCTTTTTTTGCAATGTAAAATCCAGCACAGATTTCCAGTATATAAAAATTCAATCAATACAATATCAGATAACTCGATATAAAATTGGATAAGAGATTTGAATAGATGAATAGATACTTAATATAGAAGGAGATCTAGATTTTCAATAAGAAAATGAAGAGGCAGCTCACATTTGTTAAAAATTAGGAAATTGCAAATTAAAATAACAAAATACTATTCCATATCCATCAGAATGACTAAAGTAAAAAAAAAAAAAACTAATAATATTTGTTGGCAGGAATGTGTCCATCCCTCATGCATTGTGGGTAAAATTGTAATATGGTATAAACACTTCAGAAAACTCTTGAATGGAATATACTAAAGCCATCTTTATTACCCACCAACTTCTAGGAATATACCCAAAGGAAGTGTGACATGTTGTGTAAGAGACATGGAAAAATGTTCATATTTTTAGTTATTATTGATGATAACTCAAACTAGAGACCATAAAGATTTCCATCAATAGTAGAGTTTATCCATTATATTCCTATATAATTCACATAACTATTTCATAGTTCAATAAAAATGAATTAATTACTATTAAGGGCAACAACATGGATGAACATCAAAACATAATATTGAATGAAAGAAGCCAAGTGCAGAAGATTACATACCATTTAATTTCATTTATCTGGACTTTGAAAATATGTAAAGCCATTGGTTTAGACCTGGCTATTCCACTGTACACTGGATACTGTAGTGATACATTTGTATCCATGTTTAAGCACAATTCACAATAGCCAAATTATGGAACCAGCCTAGATGTCTGTCAGCAAATGAAAGGGTTATTAAAGTGTGATATATACACACAATGGAGTTTTACTCAGCCATAAAGTAGAACAAAATTATGTCATTTGCAGGAAAATGGATGGAAGTAGGGAACATTATGCTAAGTGAAATCTGCCAGTCTCAGAAAGTCAAAGGTCTTGTGTTTTCTCTCATATGTTGAAGCTGGAGAGAAACTAGGAAACAAAAAAGACTCCAGATAAATGAGAGAGACCAGTAGAACAGTGGAAGGAGATTTGAGGAGGAAGATGGAGATGGTAAAAAGGAGACTTGGTAAAGGACACAGTTCAAATAATGCTATGTACATATGTGAAGTTATTGATACCAATCCCAATCCTCTATACAGGGAGGGAGAAGGAACAAGGTAGCATCTGGAGAGAAACACACCAAGTGCTGTGTGTATGTATGCTTCTATCACTCTCGACCTCATTATGATGAATAATTAATTACAATGTGCCAATAAAGCCAGATTTTTAAAATGAAGTCAAAATAGTTATACTTGGTGGGGAGGCAGGCAGTAAGACTTTGGAGGGGACAGGGCAGATGGAGGGAGGGGTGCTCTATAGTACTGGCATATCTACCATTTCTTGACTTCGGTGATAGTGACCCAGGTGACCATTTTTGATAAGTAATTTTTAAATTTTTTGTATATAGTATATTTTTAATAAAAATATTTTTAATATCCAGATGGACTTAAGACAAATCTGAGAGGCAAAGCTTTCAAATATTTAGAACTTATAGAATTTAATTATTTATGACCTTGAGATGGGAAAAATTTATTATAGAAGACTCAAGATAATATCTGATAAACATATGAGAAATCTTACATTAAAATTATGAAGATTTTTTATCAAAAGATGTCAGAATGTGAGAAAATAAGCCACAGTCCTAACAAATATATTTGTAGCACATATAACTGAAAAGGGATTAGCTTTCACAATATGTAAACAAAAAAATAGACAAAAAATTCAATATAAAAATAAGCAAAAGACAAGATCAGGCGATTTTAAAAAGATGATACACAAATGGCCATTGAATCATGTTGGAAGATATTTGATTTCTTTAACAATCAGGAAGTGCAAATTAACAGATTGGCCAGAACTATAAAATCTGGCCATTTTAGTTGTAAGTGTGAATGTGGAGTAACAGGAACTCATACACTGTTGGTAACATCAAAAATTCATGTAACATTCTATCAGTGGGTACTTTTCCATTATTTGATAAAACCTAAGATTTTATGTGTACCCCATGACCAGCAAATTCATCTCTGGAGATAGTCTTTGAGGAGTACCAATGTGTACTAGAGAACAGGTACAAAAAATCAGAATGTCATTAGCTACAATGGTAAAATACTGGAAATAACTCATATGTTCATCAGGAGACAGATAATGACATTTGTCTATATAAAGGAACATTTTACAGTAGTGAAATTTAAAGGACTATATGCATCAGCATGGATGAAACTGAGGAATACAACATTGGACAATGAAAAGCAAGTAAGAAAAGAATACTGACTATTACTTCATTAAATAATATTAAGAAAGAGGTAAGACTGACTTATTATTTGAGGAAATATAAGGAAAAGCAAGGAAATAAAAGTGAAATGTATCAAAGTGATTAGATTTCAGGAGGAAGGAGAGGAACACAATCAGGAAGGGACACACAGGAGGCTGTAAGATACTAATGATTATGTATTTAGTTGGACACTGTTTTGTTCTTAAACTCTATACATACATTTGGTACACTCTTTTGTTTGAATGATATATTTCACAATAAATTGTTTATATCCCTGTGTGTTCTCTGTAGAAAATATATCAGTGAGAACCAATAGCAGAAGCCAAGAAATCATCTATGTTGCTATGTCGTGTCGAACTAACTGATTTTGACCTAGAAAATTGGTGGAGAAGGGTTGAGATAGTTAATATTTATATTTTTAAATGGTGTCACTAAAATTTTGTTTTTTCCTGGGTCTTCTTAGGTTCTTTATGGAAGAAACAGTCATCATGAATAGACGGCCAGATGCCATTTAATACTGAATTTTAACTTTGATCTTCTCAGCATTTCTGTGCTGTTGGAATGGGGGCAAATAATGTCCATTTGACTTGATAGACAAAGAAACTGGATGTCTGGATTAACATTCTCACAGCTGTACTCCAAAAGACCTGACCTCACAACTTAAGAGGAAGGGAGATTTATTTGCTCACAGTTTTCTGGAGATTCTGAGTTTAGTCCATGTGAAGCCAGGGTCTGAAGCTGAGGGGTTGGTGATGGGAAGTGGAGAGAGGGATAAAGCAAGAGTTCTGCTCTCCCATCATGAAGGCCAGAAGCAGAGAAAGCAAGCAGCGTGTGTGTGTGTGTGTGTGTGTGTGTGTGTGTGTGTGTATGTGTGGAGGGGGAGGGTATATAATCTCCAAAGCCACACCCCCAGAGACCCCTCCTTAGCCACCATGCTCCACTTCCAACATTGCTACCTTGTTTCTGTGAGGGCTAGTGGGACATTCTAAATCTAAATCATTACACTAGATTAAGAGAGGTTAAAGCAAATTGCCCTGATGCACACAAATCATAAAGATGAAAGCAGCTCTGGACTTCCTTTGCACCTTGCAGCTCCCCAGGATGTCTGTGCATGTGCTCCTCAGCAGCACCCAGCATCTGCTGGCCTACTGCTCCAACTTGCAGGCCAGCATTCGGCCTGCCCCACTCTTTTTTGGGAGCTTCCTTTGGGCCATGAGGAAGGTGTGATAGACTGGGTACAGGGGAGGTTGCATATCCATCTCCTCTGACTCTGCTTTGAATTGTGGTGTCCCTGAGCAGCCTTTTGCCTTAAGTCCTCTGATCTTCTGGAGGCTGAGGCATTGGGCTGCTAAGGATCTAGGTATTTGAGGTACATTGCAGAGAGGAGATCCTTTGCTGATCTAAGGAACAGCTTGTAAGAGGTGGACGGATGAGAGGGGTCACTCACCAGCTGGAGCTGATGAGTGATAGCTCCATCAACTTGACATTCCCTCAGGATCCACCACCTACACAGGGGCTCTTTCCTGGTCATTTCCCCACCAGATGTGAAAATTATTAAATGTATTTGACTGGAAATTCTTCTTAGGCACTCTTCTCTTTCAATTTCTTTTTCTTTTCTTTATTTCCCTCTCTGTTCCCAGTTTTTCTTTTTTTTTGGGGGGGGGAGTACTAGGGATTGAACTCAGGGGCATTCTACCTCTGAGCTATACCCCCAGCCCTATTTTTTATTCTTTATTTTGAAACCGTGTCTCATTAAATTGTGAAGTGCCTCACTAGGTAGCTGAGGCTGGCTGTGAACCCGGATCCTCCAGTCTCAGCCTCCCAAATGTTGGGATTACAAGCATGTGCCATCACGCCCAGCTCTGTCCCCAGTTTTTAATCTCCATTTTTATTTTCTACTTTTTCATATGCTATAGCTAAATGATGCCTGGGTTTGCTTAAAAATCAAGGTGCAGAAAACAAGTTCCTGAGATTTCTCAGTCCTACTACTCGGCACTGATGTATGTTCCCAGGAGCTGATAGCATTCTGAGTGAGCCAGATCCAATAACAGGGACCTTTCTTTCCCCAACTATTTAACAGTCCACAATTAGGAAAGACTTGGAACTGGCTTGGAAAATTCTCCATAGCTGGTCAGGGTATGGATTTACAAAACAAAGGGCTTGAGTTTTCATAGGATTTCTTTTCATTGGATTGTACTTACTGAAATTTAAGGACATTGGGATAAAATATGTATAAGTTGAGGTCACTGCAGGTTCTGGGGTCTTCACTGTTGGTTCCACAAATGGATAATTAGTCACATATAAAGTATATGTATACAGTGAATATGTATAGATACACACATATAGTCATATGTTATTAGAATGTACATTTATCCTCCTCATGCATTTACTGAGACTAGGAGACCTTAGCCCTTCACTTGTGCCTCTGTGGCCTTAAAATGTCTACTTCTCCTATTTAAAAGTCTTTTCTATCGCTTAATCGTAGAATTTTTAGGATCCCACTGTTATGATGCATTTTGTTCTTGGAAAGTCACATTAACCACCACACCAAACATATGGTAACCACTCTACAGTTTGGAACCACATTAACATACATGGTCCCATTTACTCAACACAGAAACCTTGGTTTTTCTCACAGGTACTAGAAGGAGTAGGAGTCTTAGAGAATTATGCTTTTCCAGTACTCAGGTATAAGAGCTAGAATTTGAACCTGCTATTTCACTTTCAATCTGCTCATTATTCCAAATCCTTATGCTAACTGTTAATTATTAATATTTTAGCAAAATTCTGTATGATCGGGAATGAGAAGGAGAATCAACGTCAGCTGAGCCTGGGCCTCCGCCTGCTTAGCAGACATTCCCCACCAGTGATTCGGAGGAATTTTCTCAAAGTGTAGTGTGCATATCACCTAGAATAGAGGTATTCTGGGAGAGCAAAGATTATTGGTAAAATTTTGGGGTTCTTTGGCTCTGTCCCATTTCTGAGGCTGGCCTCTGGAACCTGGCTTTTAAAAATAAGCATGCAAGTGCCACGGTGTGCCATAGGCTTTGGGAAGTAATGGCTGCTGCCTTGTGTCTTCTGAGTTTCTGAGGCTCTGACTGCCTGAGTGGAATAGGTCACAGTCATTATGCATCCCTAAAGATTCCTGTTTGGAATTTGATCCATCATCCAAAAATTCTTTCCCCATCCCACCCAACAATGCAGAAATTTTTTTCTTCTAGGCTGGCTCGGAGGAAGAGCTAATCATTGTTCTCATTTTGACTAATTGGAGACAGTCTGACCACAAACATCCCCCTCTGTGCCTCTTCCCTTCTTCAGGGATTGGGCAGGGCTGCAGAGAGCCTGCTGGAGGATGGCTGGGGTGGGACCCAGAGGAGAATAATTACAACTACACCGCCTTCTGTCAGTAAGTCCTGAGTGGAATGCTGAGTCCAACAATGGAAAAGGTCTCTGCTGTCCTTGGGAACATTTTTGTTATTGTCCCAAGCCAAGGACTTGAGTGTCAAATGAGATTCTTTTATGTATGTCCTTTTCCACATATTTTTTTTTGAATTTCCTATGGTCTGTGTAGTGATTGCAATTTGCTTACAACCTTGCAGTCAGCTGCCCCCAATTTGTTTCAGCTGACCCAGGATGCTCTGGGTAAACTGAGGAAACAAGGAGGAAAGTCTCTTGTTTCGTTTTGCTCTCTTGAAAGGGAAGAGTGCAAATCATTGTCCTCAATAAATGGCTGGAACCCCAAGTTGTCTGTTGGTAGCTCCAAGCTTTTTCTCTGTGGGACACTATTGCTTTGCAAGTTTTCTCCAAATACAGATGCCATGCACAAATAATAGTTGTAGTAAAGATTTATTGAGCATTTATTTTATTCCAGTCTTGTGCTAATTAATTGTTCTATGTGCATTTTTTTCACCTACTCTCCTCAACTACTCTAAGGTAGTATGATGATTCCCATTTTACAGATGAGCAAATGAAGAATGAAGTGTTAGAAAGTTGAAATGACTTCCCCAGCCTTTTTATTTTTTATGTTGAAACAGGGCCTCACAAGTTGCTGAAGCTGGCCACGAACCTGCAATCCTCCTGTCTCAGCCTCCCAAGTACTGGGATTACAAGTGTGCACCACCACGCCTGGCTCTTGAAATAACTTTTTTAAGGTTCAACAGATAAGCCTTAGAATGGTGATTTGTACCAGGGAAGTCTAGCCCTAGAGTCATATTGATACATAGCCTTTTTGATATAGTCTATCTCTCCTTGTCAAATATAATCTTTTCTGTAATTTTTCTGCAGCAGACTAAGCTTTAAATATCAGTTTAATTTTTAAGATGAGAATACTAAGTTTGATTACTGTGGTGACTATAAAGAGAACATCAAGTAAATAACATGGGAGTGACTGAGCTGATGGAAAGGAAGAAAACATCTCTCCAAGGACATGAAGTAGGATTTGCTAATGGTAATTACTCTAAGCTTCTAATTAAGAGTAAGTTTATAATATCTAGTATATCATTTCCCAAACTGCTCTATGGAGTGCTAGGAATAAAGAAATAAGTATTTTAGCAAAAGGCTTTCATATCCAAGGAAGTTATGAAATTCTGCGAAGGAATAATTTAATTTCTATAAAATACTTTACCAAGAAACACACTTTTCACAAGGCACCTACTTAAGATATTAAGACGAGCTGGGCGTGGTGGCGCACAGTTGTAATCCCAGCATTCGGGAGGCTGAGACCAGAGGATACGGGTTCGCGGCCAGCCTCAGCTACCTAGTGAGGCACTCCACAACTTAGTGAGACTCGGTTTCAAAATAAAGAATAAAAAAAAAAATAGGGCTGGGGGTGTAGCTTGGAGGTAGAATGCCCCTGAGTTCAATCCCCAGTACCGCAAAAAAAAAAAAAAAAAAAATATTAAGATGAGGTTTTTCTGAATAAAATATTGAAAACTTGATCTGCTGAAGAAGACCTTTGGATTTGGAGTAAGGTATGCATTGACGACTCATATCTTTGTCAAGTTCTGACCTACAGTTTCTTAATCTGTAAAATGGGCACTATATTATCAAATCTTGCTGTGCTATTAAGAACATTGAATTAAGAAGAATAAAAGATTATAAATTGTAATCCCAGTATTTGGGAGGCTGAAATAAGAGGATCACAGGTTCAAGACCAACTTCAGCAACTTAGCGAGATTCTCAACAACCTAGTAAGACCTTGTTTCCAAACCAAATAATAAAAGGGGGCTGGAGGAATAGCTTGGAGACAGAATACTCCTGGGTTTAATTCCCAGTACCACCAAAAAACATTATAAATGCCAAAACATTATACTATTATGCTTCTTTTGGACCACATCTTGTACAGTGTTTCATTTATTGGCACTTACTAATCAATGAAAGGATTAATTAATTAATATCAGAGATCAAGAAACTCACTAAAGGGACCTAATAGGAAAACTAACAGTTAATGATCTCCTGAAATAGGCAGGATTTAGGCAGAGACCAATGGAGGACATGGTTGGATACAGCATTTATCTTTCTTCTTCTTTCTGTGCTGTTCTCTGCTATTACTGAAGTATAAGAGACAAAATCTGATTTCTAAAAGATGATATAGAGTTATTTTCAAGGCCAAAAAATGATTACTACTGGAAACAACAAAAAAAAAATTGAAGAGAATTTATTCCCCATGTTCCAGTTTGTGTTAATAAATTACAAATTGAATTTTAGGGTTGTTTCTATTCTATCTCATGATGGTGAGTAATGCATTATTTTGGATATATGAATATCCAAAAGGAGAATTAATACTTTTCGTATTAGAGGTTATGAGGTTTCTCAATGAACCTCATCATATTTAAGCATCTTATTAAAGCAATCAAATATTACAGGTAGAAAAAAGGAAGAATATAACATATTCAAAATTACTTAAAGACTATATTTGATGTTTAAAATATCTGAGTGTGTACAAAGCTTTTAGTAAATTATATTTGGTAATCATGTTGCTAAGTGTCTAGCCACTTGAAAACATCTGGATCATTGAATTTTCATCCAGATGTGAAGTCCTGAGTAGATGTTTGGCAACTGCAAAGTATAATTTTCCAGTTGCCTGGTCTGAATTTTGCTGAACTTCTAAAATACTAAATTGAATAGTTGTTTTGTATCTGTGCCATTGGCCTAGTTTGGACTAATCAACTAAAAACAGACTTAGGACTAGAACTACTAAGTCAATTTTCTGAACTGTCCTACCTTTCTCGACAGTAACTTATTTTTTTCTCTTTTATAGTTTACTTGGTGGTTTTTAGCAAGTAAGTAGAACTCTGCAGAAGTTTAAAGGAGGACTTTGAGCTGCTTAATAATCTTGACTTCAAACTCTGAGCAAAGGACCCAATAACACCAGGCTTAGATTAACAGTGAGATAAGAAATGTGTTGTTTCGACCTGCGAAGTTTGTGGTAATGCGATGTAGCAATAGAATACACGATTTGCATCAATCTTAAATACTCTGAAGCACATTGAATGGCATCACATGTTAAAGCTCTCTTTTTCAGAAAAGACTGTTTTGATTTGAACTTATGAAATAGAAGTTGGACTCAGGCTGCAGTTTTAGCAAATGACTTGAGAAAGTCTTATTTAATAACTTCTTCCTTCCTCCCTCTCTACTTCCCTCATCTCCCTTCCTTCCTTCCAGTTTTATTTTTAAGAAGTCTTTATTTTGGTATGAGTTCCATCATAACATACATAATATTAAGCAGCTCAGATGCAATCACTTCATCTTTTCCTAGTACCCTTATGACTTCTTCAAGGATCATCAAACAGTTTTTGGAACAAAAGCATACAAGTTTCTGTTTGACTATAATTCTTTTCTCCATTTTCATTCTCGATACATTTCTAAACTAGAGAAAAATATTCCTCTTATTCCACACTTTATAATATGATTTTACTGCAGCTTCACATCTTTCCCATTCCTGGCACCAGTGATGGCCATCTTGTAGGCACATGTCTACGCAGACTGCCTCCATCATTTCCTATAGAGTCAAAAATCTCATGAAGCCCTTCTGTATGCTTCAAGGAAACTGAAGAGCAACCAAAAAGTCATTATGAGGGCCTCAATATCCCAGGTAAGAAACTCATATCCCTTTTTAGTGCTGTTGTAAACAAAGTATACAAGGTATATAATGCCCTCATTTCATTTTCTGTAGAAAGTTTGTAGAATAAATGGAGTTTGCCAATTTTTTTATTTGCACCATCTGCCAAATATGTGGATAGATGAGCAATAACTAGTACGTGTCTGGACAAGATGTCAACAATCTTTTCTGTTTTCTTCAATTTCATTAAATTTTTTTGACATCAAGAAGATAATTGGAAACTATATTATTCAAGTCAGAGTTTTATTGGTATGATATGATTGAATCAGCTTTTTAGTTTGGGGGGGTTAACATATCTATCAAAATTTTCTTATTTTGGTCTATGCTTCTCAAATCCCAGTATGATTATGAATGATAAATAAATTCTTTTAAATTTAAAGCTCCAAACATCAATGAATGAGAAAAGAGACAATAATTAAAGGAAAATGTTAACAAACTCAAGAAGATTAAAGGTGGATGGCCAAATGATTGCCGACTAGTAAAGAAGCCCAAGGGTGGCCAGGCACCAAAGAAAGAAGCAAACTGATTTGTATCTTTCAAGGAAGAAATGACAGAAACAAGATGTAACCTGGATTTTTTTTTCCCTCAGTGAAGTCCATCTTTTTTGAATCCTCTAAGGTAATACTTCGTTTCCTCCTATCCCCACCTTCTTCAGTACTCTGTATGGCTCCTGTCTTGCTGATTATTATATAAACAGCATTGTTGGGTCTTTTTCCCTTCCATTGGCCTTGTACATTCTTTTAAATGAAGTTGAAGCAGCCAGTTGGGTTCTGTTTTTTTGGAATACTCAGTGTGAAGCTTTTTCTTAATCTGAGAATTTTCAAGATGGCCAAAAAGCAAATTCACCTGTGCAGTACTTAATGGAAATCAACTTAGCAGATTTATAATCACAGCTCTTGGTAAACATGTATATGTCAATGATAACCAAATGTGGTAAATAAATTTTTTTTCAAACTGTATATTACTATATTATGATAAAGACATTTGAATTGGTCCAGTAAATTCTAAAGTGTTACTATAAATAAAATTTATTATTTGGAATAAACAATTACACATATCCTTTATTGCCAGTCTATTCAAAGTTTCTTTATTATATTTCCCTTTCCAACTTTGTACTGTTTCTTGATTCCAGATACAACTCTTTGGTCACAAGGCTATGCACCTACTCTGCCCATCACTGTGTGGTATAGAGATGGGGCTGGAGTCTTGGTGAGAATCACTGGCATATATATGAAGGGCTCTGTGGTCTGATGCTACAGGGATGCTAGTCATTTCAGAAAATAACTTAAGAGTGAGAATTTTACTAATGTGTTTCTCAATAAATACCAAGGTAAAAACATCATTCAGCTATCTTGACCTTTATTTTTATTCCTGAGCATCATCACAACCCACCTTTCTACTTTATTCAAATAGATTTAGGGAACTTCTTTGTAGATGTCTTGGAATTTGCAAACCAATTAGGCTGCTGTGTTTTGGGTGTACTCCCAACCAACAATTTTGAAAAAGTTCCCTGTTCTCCTGAGCCTCACTTTCACCCTTTTAATTCCATTATGAATATTCAAGAGAGTGTGGAATACTTTATTTCAATTGACCAATATTTCATCAAATAATGTAGCCTCAGGCCAGTATCACACAGGCCATTCTATTTATAAATCAGTGTCAGATACAATTAAAGATGCAGTTTGAAGTAGAAAATAGCTAGCTAATTATATGGTAAATAATAGCAGATGCCTAGAGGTAAGACAGAAGTAGAAAAGATGGTTTGCATTGGGGTAGTCAGGAAGAGATGATTCAGAAAAAGGGATTGCTGAGCAGCAGCAGTATATTGCCAAGGCACAGGAATCCATATAATAAGTCAAGCCAAGCCTTGGAGACTTACAGGATAATTGAAGAGTTTGAAAGAATCAATGGGAAAAAGACCACCAAAGTCTTTAAGCAGGGTAGAGAGCAAGAGGATAGAAATAATCCAGTCTTAGCTTAATTTTTTGCAGGGAAATATTTTTCTCTTCTCTGTTAAAATGGGTAATATATCCATATGCACCTAGATAGAATGCATAAAAAAATAGTTTCAGGACTTTTAAAGGTAAATGGCAACAGACATATTTGCAAAGATCAGGATTTTGATTAGCACTGAACCAACAATTGGTCTACTCTCCACCCTCTCCCCCCAGCATCCCCCAGATTACACTCAAGGCTACACTCAATGTGCTTTGAAACCAGAAGTGGACATCTGAGTGCAGACAGAGAGAACTTGGGGAAAATTCCTAGACTTCTGGCTCAAGAAATGGGGAAAGGCAAATAACGTGTGGAGAGAGAATGCTGAAGTGCCTCTTCTTTATTTATTTTTTTCTTTTTCTTCCATTCTCTTATTTTGACTTCCCAAAGATCACTTAAGTTATTTATCAAAAAGATTGTTTTTTCTTCATTGGTTTTTATATTTCTATTTAAAATGAAGTAGCTATATCTGTGTAGCTCTGTTCCCTTCCACTGATGAAGGCATCTATCCACTTGAAATACCACTCTGTACTTGCATTAGGTTTACTTTTCCTTTCCTGATTTCTAAAGATAGAAACTTTGTTTATAGATATGAATGTTTTTTCTTTTTTGCATAAGTTTTTAATGCTATACATTTTCTTCTAAGCACTGTTTTAGCTTTATCCAACAAATGTTCATGCAATGTCTTTAAAATTATTTTTACTTCTGTACATTTTCAGTTTTCCTTTAGGTCTTCCTCTTTGGCCCATGGATTATTTAGGAGTATGTTATCTTTATGTTTATTTCTCATTTAATTTCATAGCTGTCAGAAAACATACTTTCTCTGGGATGAATTATTTTAAATTGTTAAGATGTGTTTTATGGCACAGAACAAGATTTATCTTGGGTTTATGCTCCATGTGCTCTTTTAGAATTAGATAGATAGATATTCTGTAGATATAATATAGATTTTCTATGTAGAATATCTACATTCTATGTAAAAAATCAATATTCTATATTCTACATAATATATTCTATATATATTTAGAATATACATATTTAGAATATATGTTTAGAATATATATAT
>PVLC010015101.1:0-17605 GCA_004027655.1 Graphiurus murinus
GGGGGGGGGTAAAAACGCATAACCCAGGGCTTGGGAGGCTGCCACAGGAGGATCACACATTCGAGGCCAGGCTTAACAATGTAGAGAGATCCTGAGCAACAGAATGAGATCTATTTCAAAACAAAATAATAAGCCTGACATGGTGGCACACGCTTGTAATCCTGGTACTGGGGAGGCTGAGACAGGTTTGAGGTCAGCCTCAGCTACTTAGTGAAGCCCTCTGCAACCTAGTGGGACCCTGTTTCAAAAATAAAGAATAAAAAGTAGGGTTGGGGGTATGGCTTGGAGGTAGAATGCCCCTGGGCTCAATTCCCAGTACTGCAATAGATGGATGGATGGATAGATAGATAGATAGATAGATAGATAGATAGAGCTGGGCGTGGTGGCGCACGCTTGTAATCCCAGCATTTGGGAGGCTCAGACCAGTAGATCCGGGTTCACGCCAGCCTCAGCTACTTAGTGAGGCCCTCCGCAACTTAGTGAGAGCCTGTTTCAAAATAAAGAATAAAAAATAGGGCTGGGGATGTAGCTCGGAGGTAGAATGCCGCTGAGTTCAACCCCCAGCACTGCAAAAAAAAAAAAAAAAAAAAAAAAATAGATAGATAAAATGATGGATGGATAGGACTGGAGGCATAGCTTGGAGGTAGAAAGCTCCTGTGCTCAATCCCCAGTACTTCAATAGATGGATGGATGGATGGATGGATGGATAGATAGATAGAATGATGGATGGATAGGACTGGGTGTAACTTGGAGGTAGAGGACCAATCCCCTGTGCTATAAAAGAAAAAAAGAAGGCAAATTATGTCAGGAGGAACAGGCAGAATGGCCCCTCATTTGCTGCCTGGACCCCACAGCCTGGGGCAGCTCCCGAGCGCCGGTGGCGTGGGTGGGCGGCCTGACAGCGAGGCGTCCCATCCCTCCAGTCATGTCGGGGAAGCCGAGGGGAGCTTGGAGCACTTTGTGGCAAAGAGAGGAGCAGGGACTAGAAACAGTAGTCTGTTTAGGACTTCACCTACAGCCAGCCTAGAAGAGGGGAAAGAAACTGGCGCCTTAGAGAGGCTGAGGTCCGGCACCGGCATCTCAGCTCGGTCCTCCTTCCGCCTCCCTGCGCTCGGTCCCCAAATATGCAGATCCCGGAGTGTTCCAGTGAACTTCTGCATCCCTGTGGTGCCTACCGCGCCTGCGAGCTGACCCAGCACTCTGCCATCAGTTGTAGTCCAACAATTGTAATAAATCCTTCAGAGTTATTAAAATAAAAGGCCAAAAATTACCCCTTCCTCGATGGTGTAGGGGTGTTCCCCACAGTCTGATTTCAGAGGCAAAAGAAACTCCCCGGAGTTTCTTTGAGTTGAAAGTGAGATATAGCTGGGCGTGGTGGCGCACGCTTGTAATCCCAGTACTTGGGAGGCTGAGACTGGAGGATCCGGGTTTGCAGCCAGCCTCAGCTACCTAGTGAGGCATTCCGCAACTTAGTGAGACCCTGATTCAAAATAAAGACTAAAAAATAGGGCTGGGGGTGTAGCTCGGAGGTAGAATGCCCCTGAGTTCAATCCCCAATACTGCAAAATAAATAAATAAATAAATAAATAAATAAATAAATAAATAAATACAATAAAATAAAATAAAAATAAAAAAAAAAGAAAGAAAGAAAGTGAAATATGCACGTCTCCTTTTGGGTTCACGGCCCACGCAGTAAATCCCCACTTTCTCTCTCTTGGGCCATGAACAAAGACACTCCAACCTCGTCTTCACCATTGACCACTTAACCCAAGAAGAGGAAAAGGAAAATGTATTACATCTAGCGGGCATGTGTTATAAGAAGCAGAAAAGCAGTTAGGTTAAGTTGTCTGGTCCGCTAGGGGGCCTTTGTTCACATCCCGGGAGGGACCCCTGGGGCTGGTCCTGTCTCCTGGTTGCTTAGAGGAAGGGGCTGGCCCCATTAATTTGCAAGGCACTTTCTCCTCTCCGCTAGGTGTCAGCTCACCGGGCTGGGGGGCGGGGGGGTGGGCAGGAGACTCCCTTTTCCTGTCCAAAGCCTTAACCCTAACTAAGATTATTTCCATGGCGCTGGCTGCTCAAAAGAATGTGACTCCAGTTGAGCCACTTGCCTGGGGCTATAAAGAGTTAACAATCTATAAACCAGAGAGTTAAGGGTAAAAGAATCCAGACCCTCCCTAAATGTTCTCTTACAAGATACCTCTGAGTCAACTCTGGGTCAGGCTGTTCTGGGGGGAAAAAATGTAACTCACCCCCCTAGAACTCTATTCCTTGTCAGCTCCAGTAAATGTACCTGTATTTGCCCAGAATCTGACAGACATGATGTATTAACAACCCTTAAGGTGAACTTCTGTGCCATCCTCTGATCTTACATGGTGTTGTGTAACTAATGATCTCATATATTGTATAACTAACAATCTAAAATTAGCACATATATAAGTACTGTTAGTAGCTCTACCCCATAAAAACCGGCTTCTCCCCTGGCTGGGCACTCAGTTCTCTGCTCTTGCATGAGTTAAGAGAGCTGGATCCCAGCATGCTGGCTTATCTTTATTTTGAAACGGAGTCTCACTAAAAGTTGCGGTGTACCTCACTAGGTAGCTGAGGCTGGCCGCAAATCCGGATCCTCCGGTCTCAGCCTCCCGAATGCTGGGATTACAAGCGTGCACCACCACGCCCGGCTGCATGCTGGCTTATCAATAAACCTCATGCCTTTGCATCAAGAAGCTGGCTTTGTGACTGATTGGGTCGCGTCGCTCCCGAGACCTGAGTAAGGGTCTTTTCAGTCATCTCAGTCCCTTCAGGGCCAGGTACCCAGGCACCCACACATAAGTCAGATGTCAGCGGCCTCGCATACCCGGCTTCAGTCACTGTCAAGTTACAACCTCTGTAAGCCCACCTGCCTGCTTCCGCCCTTCCTTACAAATCTCCAGAGCTCCTGTGAAGCTCCGCCGAGGGTTTCTCAGGAGTGATCCTACCTTTGGCCCTACTGGCGAAACTTCCTCTCTTCCACCCTAACTGGCGTTGGGTCAGATATGCCAGGAAATTTCTACAAGAACTCTAGGTTGGAAACAGACATGGTGACACGAACTCTATGGGGAAAAATTCGAAATTAAAGAAGTTTCTGTTTCTGGAGAAAGCCCCCCCCCCCCCCCGCAGTACTAGGGATTGAACCCAGGGGCATTCTACCTCTGAGCTACACCCCCAGTCCTATTTTTTATTCTGAGGCTGGCCAAAAACCCGGATCCTCCAGTTTCAGCCTCCCAAGTACTGGGATTACAAGTGTGCACCACCACACCCGACTCAAGGTTCTGTTTTTGACAACAGCCAGTCTGTGGAGTTGAGTTTCCTTAATGCCCAAAGGAAATCTTTCTTTTTTTTGTGGTACTGAGGATTGAACCGAAGGGCATTCTACCTCTGAGCTACACCCCCAGCCCTATTTTTTATTCTTTATTTTGAAACAGGTTCTCACTAAGTTTCCGAGGGCCTCACTAAGTAGCTGAGGCTGGCCTCGAACCTGGATCCTCCGGTCTCAGCCTCCCAAGTACTGGGATTACAAGCATACGCCACCACGCCTGGCTCAGGAAATCTTTCTGAATAATGTTTTCTTTTTGGTACTGGGGATTGAAGCCAGGAGCATTCTACCTCTGAGCTATACCCACAGCCCAATTTTTATTTTCTCATTTTGTAACAGGGTCTCAGTAGGTTGATGAAAGTCTCACTATTTGCCGAGACTGTCCTCAAACCTGCCGCCTCAGCCTCCCAGGTACTGGGGTTACAGGCGTGGGCCACCGCACCCGGCTTCTGCATGTTTTCTCATTCACAGAGCAGCTTTGTTTGTGCTGCTGTCCAGGGGAGTTGGGGGGAAACATCTAAAAACCTGTTTATTGAGTCGGGCGTGGTAGCCCACGCTTGTAATCCCAGCATTCGGGAGGCTGAGACTAGAGGATCCAGGTTCGTGGCCAGCCTCAGCTGCTTAGTGAGGCCCTCCGCAACTTAGTGAGACTCGGTTTCAAAATAAAGAATAAAAAATAGGGCTGGGGTGTAGCTCGGAGGTAGAATGCCCCTGTGTTCCATCCCTAGTACCGCAAAAAACAAACAAAAAACTATTTTTGCTTAGTTGACAAGACTGGGATAAATCAGTGATGGATGAAATGTACCTTTTCAGGTATTGCAGTCTTAACGCTATGCAGTGTATAAGCAAGGGCCACATCGATTTTCCTTCATTAGACATTTCTTGAATGTCCACGATGGGCCAGACCTCAGTCTGCGTGGGGGTGGAGCAGAGGGACCATCGACCGACCAACCAACCCGTGGGAAGCTTCGGAGTTGCACGCTTATAATCCCAGTACATAGGAGGCCAGCCTCAGCGACTTAGTGAGACCCTCAGCAGCCTAGCGAGACTCTGCTTCAGAACAGAAAAATAAGCGTTGGGGAATTCATGGAAAGGGCATTCTAGGGTGTGTGTGTAAAGGCACGTAGGCACATAAAGCATGCTTTTAGGGCACGACTGAAGGTAGTTGGTATGGCTAGAGCCAAGGCTCCATGCAGCAGGGCAGGAGAAGGGAAGCCGGTCCTTGTCCGCAGAACCAGAGAGTCTGAACTCTCTCCGGGAAGCCATGGAATGTCCTCAGAGGAATATTAAGCAGGAAAGTGGCATGACCAGAATTTCAATCCAGAAAGATTGCCCTGGTTGAAATGTGGGTGGTGAAGTTTGAAGAAGCTGCTGGGGTCTGAACATGAAGACTATGTAAGACGCCAGGCGTGGTGGTGCAGGCTTGTAATCCCAGCATTCGGGAGGCTGAGACCAGAGGATCCGGGTTCGCGGCCAGCCTCAGCTACCTAGTGAGGCACTCCGCAACTTAGTGAGACTCGGTTTCAAAATAAAGAATAAAAAATAGGGCTGGGGGTGTAGCTCGGAGGTAGAATGCCCCTGAGTTCCATCCCCAGTACCAGACACACACACACAACTAATAATAATAAAATAAAATAAAATAAAAATAGAAAGGGCTGGCTGGGGGTGTAGCTCAGTGATAGCTGGGTTCAATCCCAGTACTGAAAAAAAAAAGTATAAAAATGATTTAAATCCATTGATACCATTGATGAGAATTGCAGCAGGGACCCATGCGGAGTCTCTGCACCGGAGGACGCAGGGGGTGTGGAGTACGCTGGTCGGCCATAGAGCTGGAGACTATAAACATCATGGTTTTATAATCATGGTGCTCTAAGCACCCCGATTGATCTTTGCCAAATATACTCCCACCAAGGAATTCTGTTACACAAATACATAAAATAGTAATTATAAGCAACTCTGAGAAATGAAAAATCTTTATTTTTTTTTACAAAAGTTTTCATAAATGCATTATAGATTTGGTATGCATGCTACTATAACAAAGCAAATGAAAATATAATTACAGTTAAGATACCTTTATGCGTATTTAAAAAGTAATATTTGAATCTCTGGAAGTTTCAAAAATTGAAAGTAGAATAAGCAGTTCGTCAAAAAATAGCCATATTTTTTTTTCTCCATGCAATCATTGCAATGATTTAACAAAGAAAAATAAAATCATCAGTCGAATGACCGTTTAGACGCCATTCTCACCTCATGGAAACCCCTTTTGTGTGGGACCCTGTTCAGCCATATTTATGTCCCAAATGTTCACCGATTGATTTTGTGTTGCAACCAATAAAAGGTTCTCACTGGAGAGTTCTTCCTTTGGGGTTTGGTCCTCACTTGAACATTAATTCCACTCTTATTGTAGTAAATCGTAGATTTACAGACAGGATTATGTAGCATAGTTGAGAGAAAATTTAGACTACTAGGATCCTTTTTTTCTTTTCATTGAAATGCTTCCTTAAAATAAAAACTGGCAAGAAAACACAGCCAACTTATAGTTTACCAATTTCATATATGATTAGTCATTCTTTTTTTTTTCCTGAGATATTAAGCAAGTTTATAAGTAGTCTGTTTTCATGCAAAAATACATTTTCCAATTCTTACATTCATTTTCTAATATTTTGTATTCTAAATAAACTATACCACATTGTGCTTTGTACATTTGGAAAATAAAGAATAATTCATTTTCTTTACCTCAAAAGAAAAAATGATTGGTTCTTTAGTGGGTAATACAATCAAATTAAGTGCTGACTTCAAGTTACTCAACACAGTACCTGACTGTAAAATCTCAATGGAAATCTGTTTTTTTTTTTTTTTCTCTCATGCTTGTAATTTTACTTAAATTTAGAATAAAGAGTGAGCATGGCTATGTTTACTCCTTGGGCTTCTGAGTTTGAGTTCCTAATACATGGAGTTAGGCCTCTGCACTCTACCTGGCCCGTCTCCTCTTTCAGCTAGAGGGGAAGTCTCAACGCTATACGAAGACATCTTTTATGGCAAAAGGAAAAAAAAAAAGTGGTGCATATTCTACTTCATAAAATACACAACAGGATGGGTCGGCAAAATGTAAGAATCATTAACACATTCCAATGAGAAATAGGTAAAAAGGCCAAATATTTATGAACAGATTCATGCCTAAGGGAATGATTCTCTGTTAAACAGGATCCGACGCCCAAAGCAAACATGACTCTTAAAAATATGTAGCTTTTTTTCTATATTGGTTAGAGAAACACAAATTTTTTTCCCTAAAAAAAAAAAAAAAAAGTTGAGATCTGAAGCAAGAAGTTTTTTTTTTCCATTAGTATATACTGTTTCATTTCTCTTTTATTACAAAATTAAGTGGGGTTAGTGCATTTGGGTGTGTCCATTGCTTCTGTGAGTACATCTGCACTAACCCATTTATTGGCCCAACTATGATGATTTCCTTCCTTCCAGATAAGGAAGTCTAGTAGAGCAGAGAATCTATGGGGTGACAAGAAGAAATCTTACATTGTCCAATAAATAATCACCTCTACTACGAGGTATAAATAGAATCGAAGTAAGTTCAAAATGATTTAAGATATATTACTAAAAATTCTTTTGGCATCAAAGCCAACTATGATATTTTAGTTGCAAGGAATGACAAATGGGAAATAGCTTCTTTTTCTTGGAAACATGAAGCTACCTGCCTTTCAAAACAGTATGAAAATCCAATTCAGGTAATAATTTTCACTTTTCGTTGGTCAAATTACATATTAAATATTTTTAAAAGTCGGTGCTATACTGATGTGGCTTTGGACATCTTGAGGATTTGCTTAGCCAGAAATGCCTTTAAAAACTAACATGCACAGAATTCATTTATTAAATGCCCAATTTTTTTTTTTTTTTTTTTTGCACGGTACTGGGGATTGAACTCAGGGGCATTCTACCTCTGAGCTATACCCCCAGCCCTATTTTTTATTCTTTATTTTGAAACAGGGTCTCACTAAGTTGCGGAGAGCCTCACTAGGTAGCTGAGGCTGGCTTTGAACCCAGATCCTCCGGTATCAGCCTCCCAAATGCTGGGATTACAAGTGTGCGCCACCATGCCCGGCAAAATACCAAATTTTTAAGTGCAACAGTGGATCCTCAGAGAAACTATGCCCAAGGAATGAGGGGAAAAATGGAATAAATACATCCAATGAAGCTGTGGTCCACCTGTGATAAGTGTACAGTCATTGGTGCAGGTTCACCCAACTGGCCCGTGTGATTATGCCATTTTTAACTGACAGCGTTCACTTACAGACTGGACTTCCTCTAGGGAGAGGAGTCTCTGCCCTGAAAGGCTGAGCACATACATTTTGAATTAACACACGAATTGCATATAAATTACTCATTTGCGTTCACACAGTCCCATCTGTAGTGAAGGAACCCGCTTTCCTCGGGGCCATGCCTTCTTCAGATACCCAGACCAGAGCTTGGAGCTGAACTCCTCCAAAGAATCAGGGCTTTCAAAACGGCTTCTCTCCTATTACGTATTAGACGCACTCAGGTATAGGGTGTGTCTAAATTCATAATGTGAGAAAGGAATTTTTTTTTTTCTTTTGTGGTACTGGGGATTGAACCCAGGGACACTCTACCTCCAAGCTACGCCCCTAGTCCTATTTTTTTTATTCTTTATTTTGAAACAGGGTCTCACTAAGTTGCAAAAGGCCTCACTAAGCAGCTGAGGCTGGCCGAAAACCCGGATCCTCCTGTCTCAGCCTCCCAAGTACTGGGATTACAAGCGTGCGCCACCACACCCGGCTGAGAAAGGAGGTTTTTGTGGTCAAACAGGAGCATTTAGAGATTTGAGGGATGGAATTCCAGGGGGATTTTGAAGAGGTTCTTCAAAATTGTTATCCAAACATTGTTTTCTTTGGAAATCATGTCTGCTTTCCACATCGTGCTTTAATAATCTTATTGAAAGAAAGGGAAATTATTCAGAACTGTAGGGTACTGGGCTTCCCAGGCATGGCTCGGAAGAGGGAAAGACTCTAGTCAGGAACCTGGGTCCATTGACCGCTGCCCACTCAGAGAAATAACTCTGAGTTTCTCCTCCCATTTCTCCCAAGCGTCCAACCATTGTAGAGTTGACAGATACCTTCTAGAATCCATCACGATGACAAGTCCATACATATATGCATAGTATATATATATATATATCCCCCCCCCCCCCCAGGGGCATTCTACCTCCAGGGTATATCCCCAGTCCTTTTTTTTAAAATTATTATTATTATTCTTTATTTTGAAACAAGGTCTCACTAACTTGCAGAGAGCCTCACTAAGTAGTTGAGGCTGGCCACAAACCTGGATCCTCCAGTCTCAGCCTCCCAAGAACTGGGATTACAAGCGTGCGCCACCACGCCCGTCTGCATAGTATCCTTGAACAGCTTTATATTACTTTTTTTTGTAGGTAGTTCTTGAATATTAATAAATGAGAAAATGTATCGAAAGATCTTTGTAACTTATTATATGAATATAACATTTCTTTCAAGAATACCTCAATTTGCATTTTTCATGAATAAAAGTAAAAATCAGATAAAACTTTTTCACATCAATAGGATTGCCATGAATCTGAAATCATGAGGAATCTAAAGTCATGTAGAATGTTATATTTTGCTTTAGCATGATTCTGTATATATCTTGTTTTAAGTCTGATTTAACTAATTTTGACAATCAGTTATTGAATGAGGTAGTCCACATCGCCTAGATCGTTGCTGTATCTGGCTAAGAGTCCACAAATAATTAAGTACAGTATATCAGTTACGATTTTCCTTTATGTTTAATACGAGTTCTGTGAACATCGAGAATATATTACTTTTAGTGGTACACAGTTTTCTGAGAAAAACGTCTTGATTTTTACATGGCCGTCTGCGATATTTTTTTAGCAGCTTGCTACAATATCATTTTAATAAAAATAAAGTGTACTCGGTGATGATAGAGAAAATATTGTTAAAGACCTCTTGGGCCAGGAAAAGGCTCAGTCATAAAATCAGGTGCTTGTCCATTCCAGCCGTGACATTGGACGCATGACTCTCGAGAGTCCCTAGGATATTGCTGCGAGGTCCCCCCGGGACGGTCACATGGAGGAGCAGTACAGCTCTTCTATCTGTTTCTTGAAGTACTCCCTCAGCTCAGGTCTCTTAGCCTTTAGCGTTGGGGTCAGCAAGCCATTCTGAACTGAGAACATGTCAGAGTGGATGCAAATTGCTTTAACCTACAAACCGAACGGAGGCAGAGTACACCTTTAATAGGAGTGAAACACAGCGCCCGTCCCCACTTGGTGAAAACAAACGGCGCACAGCACCGAGACTCGGACACACAAACACGATGCTAGCTCAGCCCTCCGGCGGGTGGATGGAAACGCATGGCTGCTTCCTCCGTGGGAGGCCTGGGGGCGGGTGGGCACCGCTTGGAGAGGCAGCCCCAAGAGCAAAGCACCGGGGCGCGGGGCGACAGCGTGGGGAGATCAAGGTGGCATCCTTCTTGTCACACGAAATGGGGAGCAGCGCGTGCAAGGGATGAAGCGGAAGTGGTAGGAGGAGCTGAGATTTACTCAGAAGACAGCAGGGCGGCACCTAAGGTTTTTATACTGTGCAATGGTACTGCAGATTGAACCCAGGGGCTTTCTACCTCCAAGCTACACTCCCAGTCCTATTTTTTATTCTTTATCTTGAAACAGGGTCTCATTAAGTTGCAGAGGGTCTCGCTAAGTAGCTGAGGCTGGCCCCCAACTTGTGATCCTCCTGTCTCAGCCTCTCAAGTTCTGGGATGACAAGCGTGCACCACCACGCCCGCCCAGCCCAATTTTATTCTTAGTTGGAAACAAGGTCTCGCTAGGTTGATGAGAGTCTCACTACTTATTGAGGCTGTCCTTGAATCTGTGATTCTCCTGTCTCAGCCTCCCAAGTACTGGGATTACAAGCTTGCGCCACCATGCCTGGTTTTGAACACGCATCTAAGATCTCATCAAGAGAAATGGCAGAGTGGATTCTGAGAAAGGTCAGACGGGAATGAGGGCGGCTATTCGGAAGGCCCTGGGCGATTCATGGGAGAGAAGCTGAGGGCGGCTACTGGGGGCGGTGGCAGAGACTGGGAGATGAAATGGGAAGGTGTGTAAGGGCGGTAGCCTCTGGATTCCCAGGTTTCTGGTTTGGATTGCTGCCCAGAGATGGTGGAGCTGTTCAGAGCAGGAATATAAAGTCTGGAGAGAATGTGATGAGTTCTCATTGAAAAACAGAATGTCCTGCATGGAATTTTGTCAAACCCACCAGAGGATCCGACAGTGTTCACAGGGCCTACATCCATGAGGCAGAATCCGGCCTCTGCGTACAAGGCAGAATGGGGACAGGTAGGATGTGGGTCTTAGCCGGGTGTGGTGGCGCACGCTTGTAATCCCAGCATTCGGGAGGCTGAGACTGGAGGATCCCGGTTTGAGGCCAGCCTCAGCTACCTAGTGAGGCACTCCGCAAATTAGGGAGACCCTGTTTCAAAATAAAGAATAAAAAATGGGGCTGGGGGTGTAGCTCGGAAATAGAGTGCCCCTGAGTTCAATTCCCAGTACCGCAATAAAAAAAAAAAAAAAAGGGTGCAGGTCTGGCCTGGAGTGACGCTGGCCATGATAAACTGTCTTAGCCAGGCTCGGCAGCGCACAAATGTAATCCCAGGACATGGGAGGCTGAGACAGGAGTATTGAGGGTTCTCGGCCAGCCTCAGCTACTTAGTTGAGGCCCTCCACAACTTAGTGAGACCCTGTTTCCAAATAAAGAATAAAAATAGGGCTGGGGGTATAGCTGGGAGGTAGAATGTCCCTGAGTTCAATCCCCAGTGCCGCAAACAACAACAACAACAAAAACATAGGACTGGGGATATAGCTCGCAGTTAGATAGCTCGGAGTTAGAATGCTCTTGAGTTAAATCCCTAGTACCGCAAGGGAAAAAAAAAAAACAGCAGAAGCTACAGAAAATAGAGTACAGGGAAGATGAATTCCATAGGGAAAGATACACAATGCTACTTAGTTGTGTGTAAAAAGAAAGTAGAATTCCGGCGTGGTGGCGCACGTTTGTAATCCCAGCATTTGGGAGGCTGAGACCGGAGGATCCAGGTTCGCGGCCAGCCTCAGCTACCTAGTGAGGCACTCCGCAACTTAGTGAGACCCTGTTTCAAAATAAAGAATAAAAAATAGGGCTGGGGGTGTAGCTCGGAGGTAGAATGCCCCTGAGTTCAACCCCCAGTACCGCAAAAAAAAAAAAAAAAAAAAAAAAGAAAGTAGGAGCTGGGCATGGTGGCACATGCCCATAATCCCAGTACTTAGGAGGCTGAGAAAGGAGGATCACAAGTCTGAGGCCAGCCTTAACAACTCAGCAAAGTCTTGTTTCAAAAAAAAATGTGTATATATGTGTGTGTGTGTGTGTGTGTGTATCAATATTTTTTTGTGGTATTGGAGATTGTACCCAGAGGCATTCTACCTTTGAGCTACACCCCCATCTTGATTTTATTTCTTATTTGGAAACAGGGTCTCACTAGGTTTATGAGAGTCTCACTACTTGCTGAGGCTGTTCTCGAACCTGTGATCCTCCGAGCTCAGCCTCACAAGTACTGGGACTATAAGTGTGTGCCACCACGCCCAACTTACATCAATTCTTTTTCAATTCAAAGTTTAGTGCCTATCAACTCAATCAAGAAAACTGAACTTCTAAAGTTCTTTTTTTGTGCTGGGGGTTGAACTCACAGGCATTCTACCTCCCAGCTACACCCCCATCCATTTTTATTTTGAAACAGGTTCTTGGATAATTGCTGAGGCTGGCCTTGAACCTGTGATCCTCCTATCTCAGACTCCCAAGTACTGGGATTACAGGCATGTACCACCATGTTCTGCTAACTTCTAAAGCTTTCAATAAATGATTTATTTATTTGTGTACTAGAGATTGAACCCAGGGGCATTCTATCTCCAAGCTATACCCCCAGCCCTATTTTTTATTCTTTATTTTTGAAACAGGGTCTAAATTGCGGAGGGTCTCACTAAATTGATAAGGCTGGCCTCGAACCTGCAATCCTCCTGTCTTAGCCTCCCAAGTACTGAGATTACATTGTGTGTGTGTGTGTGTGTGTGTGTGTGTGTGTGTGTGTGTGTTACTGGGGATTGAATTTAAGGGCATTCTACCTCTTAGCTATACCCCCAGCCTGATTTTATTTTTTATTTGGAAACAGGGTCTAAGTTTATGAAGCTGGTCTCAAACCTGTAATCCTACTGTCTCAGCCTCCCAAGTACTGGGATTATAAATGTATAAATGTGTGCCACCACGCTCGGCTCTGGGACTACAATTTAAACGTGTGTGTGTGTGTGTGTGTGTGTGTGTGTGTGTGTGTGTGTAGAGTTAACCCTTAACTGTCCAGTGGTCTTTGAGGAGGAAAAAGGGCGCGCTGGCAGTGGAGTACAGATTCACTGAAATGCTGCTGGGCGCAAGTGCTCTCCTGCAGTCGGCCGAGGGCAGCACTGGCTGTTGGGCGGAGGATGCCACCACCAACAAAGAGGAGACCAAGGGAGCGGGACGACCTTGCAATAACCCCGAAGCCCCATGGGATACCGCCTGACTCCCGGTTCTTGGGGTCTCCATGGTGAGGGCCGACAGTGAGGCAGAAGCTCTGCTCGAGGCTCAGGGAAAGTCAAGAACACACCTCCCCTCAGCAGAAGCTTCTAACCAAAGCAATGCTGCCACTGGAAACTTCACTGAAGGTCCCTTTAAAGCACCATCTTAAGAGCTGGTATTTTTCCCAGGAAGAGGTATCCAGCTGGCGGTTACCTCTCGTGTCGTGCTTTGTGTGGCCAGCAGAGGGCGTGCAGGCCTCGTGACTGCCAGGACCAGGGCAAAGTGCCTGCCCTCAGATCAGGAGGCAGGCCCGGACAGCCGCTCTGCGCCACGCCACGCATGACCCCTGGATACAAGGTGACTTGTGACCCACCACACAGCTCCCCAGAAAGGAAGGGCCAAGAAACCAGTTCTAGCCATTTGGGGGAACTTACATAATTTTTCTGTAGCTCAAATCGATCTTTCATTCACAAAGATAAACTGTAACTTGCCTGAATGCCTCAGGTTTTCTAAGTTCTAAAAATAAAGATTTGACTGTTTCAAAATAAAAAATAAAATAGGGTGGGGGGTATAGTTTGGAGGCAGAATGCCCCTGGGTGCAATTTTCTTCTGCAAAAAAATAAAAAATTAAAAAATAAAGATGTATTTATCCAGGCTTTAATTGCCCCCAAACATAATGACAGATAAAGGAAAGGCACTGTTTCCCAAACTGGATGAGTGTAAATGTCTATTTACAAAGAAAAGTCATAGCTAGGACCACAGAGAATCAAAGCCTTGACTAGGACCGGGTGTGGTGGTGCACACCTGTAATCCTAGTACTTGGGAGGTGGTGCACACCTGTAATCCTAGTACTTGGGAGGTGGTGCACACCTGTAATCCTAGTACTTGGGAGGCTAAGAGAGCAGTTAGAAGCCAGACTCAGCAACTTAACAAGATCCTACTTCAAAATAAAAAATAAGGCTGGGGGTGAAACTCAGTCACCCAACACCCGTGGGTTCCATCTACAGTAACACACACACACACACACACACACAGAAATATTCTTGGATCCTGAAACTATGTTTAGATTTCATCAGTTTGAAATTAAAGTTTTAATTTGTGGAGATTTTTTTTAAAAATTAAAACATCCTAAGAATTTTATATTTAAAACTGACTTTAAGCCAGGCGTGGTGGCGCACGCTTGTAATCCCAGCATTCGGGAGGCTGAGACCGGAGGATCCGGGTTCGCGGCCAGCCTCAGCTACCTAGTGAGGCACTCCGTAACTGAGTGAGACTCAGTTTCAAAAATAAAGAATAAAAAATAGGGCTGGGGGTATAGCTCGGAGGTAGAATGCCCCTGAGTTCAATCCCCAGTACCGCAAAAAAAATAAATAAATAAATAAATAAAACTGACTTTAAAATGTTTTGAGGCCATCATCAAATGAACAAAGAATTTAAAAAGTCTCAGAAACCTTGCAGACTCCTCACATTCTATTTGGGGAAAGAAAACTTTCCTTAAGGAAAAAAAAAAAAGCAATTCTTATGAAATGATAACTTTATGAAAAAAAAACTTTTAAAAACAAACAATTTTAAGTCAGTATCTTACTACTTTTCTGCTTGGAGCATTTTCTCTCGGACTTTTAGGCTCAAGAGGATGTGGAGATGCACGTGTGTGTAGAACAAACGTGCTCACCAACTCAGTTACAACAAGGGGACCGGCCTTGCCAAGATGGAACGCCGTAGAAGACGGCTGTTCTCTCCCCCACCTTCGGTTTCCTCCTGTGTGTGAAAGGTCCGGCTGGGCATGACAGGTCCCTGGCCCAAGGGAGGAACCCAATCTGTCCAAGGCGAGGTCCTCGCAAGAGAGGACAAGATCCTTCCTGCCCGAGGTCAGGAAGACAGTTCCCATAAAATTAAAAATAAGATGAGCCGGGCGTGGTGGCGCACGCTTGTAATTCCAGCATTTGGGAGGCTGAGACCGGAGGATCCGGGTTCGCGGCCAGCCTCAGCTACCTAGTGAGGCACTCCGCAACTTAGTGAGACCCTGTTTCAAAATAAAGAATAAAATATAGGGCTGGGGGTATAGCTCAAAGGTAGAATGCCCCTGAGTTCCATCCCCAGTACTGCAAAAAAAAAAAATAAATAAAAAAAAAAATAAGATGGGGCTGTGGTTGGTCTTCAGCAGTGCAGGCGTCCTGGGAACACACCGGGCACGTGATCTGCTCACGATGGCGAGGGTGACATCTCAGCCTCGTGAACGGCTGTGATTAGGACAGCACTGCGGGCTCAATTGTCCAGTGACCTATTTTAACTCAGGAGGCGGAGGCAGGCCGCCATGTCAGCTGGACACGGGCCTTTGTGGGTCCATCGGCACACGGCTTGCTGGCCAGCCATGCCATAGGGATCTAGGCCAGGGTCGCCACTGGGTTAACTTCTCTCTCTCTCTCTGCTTTACTGGGGATTGAACCTAGGGGCAGTCTACCTCCAATCCTATTATTATTATTGTTGTTGTTATTATTATTATTATTATTATTATTATTATTTTTTTTTGCGGTACTGGGGATTGAACTCAGGGGCATTCTAATTCCGAGCTATACCTCTACCCCTATTTTTTATTTTTGAAACAGGGTCTCAATAAGTCGCGGAGTGCCTCACTAGGTAGCTGAGGCTGCCCGCGAACCCGGATCCTCCGCTCTCAGCCTCCCAAGTACTGGGATGACAAGCATGCACCACAACCTTCCATGGTATTCTCTCTTTTTTTGTGATACTGGGGATTGAATTCAGGAATGCTCTACCACTGAGCTAAACCCCAGCCCTTTTTACTTATTGATTTATCTATCTTTGGTATTGGGGATTGAACCCCAAGGCATTCTACCTCCAAGCTACACCCCCAGCCTGATTTTATTTCTTAATTGGAAACAGGGTCTCACTAGGTTACTGAGAGTCTTGCTAAGTTGCTGAGGCTGGGTTTGAACTGGTGATCCTCTTGTCTTAGCCTCCTAACCTTTTTACTTATTTTGAAACAGACTATCACTAAGTTGCTGAGGCTGGCCTCACCTGTGATCCTTCTTTCTCAGCCTCCCATGCTTGGCACACATTAGATTAGCTTAATTTTCTTTTTCTTTCTTTCTTTTTTTTTTTTTTTTTGTGGTACTGGGAGTAGAACCCATGGGCTGCCTACCTCCAAGCTATACCCCCAGCCCTATTTTATTTTTTATTTGGAAACAGGGTCTTGCTAAGTTGCTAAGGAGCCTCACTAAGTTGCTGAGGCTGACTTTGAACCTGCGATCCTCCTGTCTCAGACTCCCAAGTACTGGGATCACAAGCTTATGCCACCACGCTCAGCAGCTTAGCTTAATTTTCATCACTCGCTAAAGACCAGGGAGGAGTAGGGGAAGGGAATAGTTACCTGTTCAAAAGAATGGAGCCCGCTTTCTTTTCCTAACCTCACCATGTCTTCCAAAATGGCTTTCTTCAGCTCCTGAAGCAAACCACAGAAGTAGAATTACAAGACAAGAACACATTTCCCAATGTGGGGAGAGAAGGGGCACCCCAGTCACCACCCCTAGTCAATCAAGTAAGGGTCACAAATGGCCCAAAGAGTGACCGTGAACAGGCTAAGAGACTATTCAGTTCTTTTTTTTGAAACAGGGTCTCACAAAATTGCTGAGGCTGGCTTTGAACCTGCGATCCTCCAGTCTCAGCCTCCCAAGTACTGGGATTACAAGCGGGTGCCACCACGCCCAGTGTCTTTTTTTTCTTTATTGTTTTTAAGTGGCCTGCTGGACAGCCTGGTGAATCCCCTGTCCCCCGTGGGAGAGGTGGAGTCTCTGTTTGCTGCCGAGAATAGACCAGGCGCCTGGAGGGGCTGACGCGGGGTCAGAGGCACAGTCCTCCTCTGCCAGGCGCCACGAGGAGTTTCAGGAAGGTGGGACTGTCTGAAGGTCTAAGTAGGAAGAACTGTGCTGCTGCTTCAGCTCCCTGGCTATCTCTGCACAGTCAGCACCCAAAGTCCACCTCCCACCTGGAGAAAGGACAGCCACCGAGTCAGAAAGCCCGCACGCTCGAGCCCGACTCTGCTGCCAGGCGGCCCGGTGGCCTTGGCTGACCGCCTCCTCCCCACGGGGCTGGGTCAACTTTGTGTTGTCATCCAGTGATTGATCACATTTCTAAGCAGAAATATGAATTTCTTCAACAACCATCAAGAGATGGACAAATCTCTGGTTGAGAATTCCCATCATGAATCAAGTAATAATAGAAATGTGCTCAAATTTCACTGGCCGGACAGCTTTTCTGTCCTCTCCCTGTGTGGGATCATAAAACACTCAGCAGCTTCTTAGAAAACAGCCCTGAGATACCGACCTTGCTTGAGCAGAGCTCCGAGTAAGCCCCGCCGATTCCTCTCTTCTGGGCCCAGGAGGGCATGACTTCAGGGTCGGGCACCACGATGCCCACCAAAAAGGCCTGCAACGCCCACCACAGGAAAACACAGTCAGGACAAAAGCTTTGCAAGGGTTTATTTGTGGTCCAGCATGGAAAATAATCTCCTGGTATTTTTGGACTCCACCCTTTTCTAAAAATAAGTATATGCTTGTGAAACATTTGTTCATATGTTATGAAACATGAAATATATCACACATTC
>PVLC010015101.1:17705-38027 GCA_004027655.1 Graphiurus murinus
CTTTTTTTTTTTTTTTTTTTTTTTTTTTTTTTTTTTTTTTTTTTTTTTTTTGTGGTACTGGAGATTGAACCCAGGGGCATTCTACCTCTGAGCTACACCCCCAGCCCTATTTTTTATTCTTTATTTTAAAACAGGGTCTCGAGCCAGGTGTGGTGGCGCACACTTGTAATCCCAGCATTTGGGAGGCTGAGGTTGGAGGATCTGGGTTTGAGACCAGCCTCAGCTACCTAGTGAGGCACTCCGCAACTTAGTGAGACCCAGTTTCAAAATAAATAAAAAATAAGGCTGGGGATGTAGCTCGGAGGTAGAATGCCCCCAGGTTCCATCCCCAGTATTGCCCCCCTCCCCCCAAAATAATAATAAATAAATAAAAAGAAATAGTGGGAATGTTCATTAATGCTACTTCAAGCAACTTATTTGACTTAACTGCAGTTTGCCAAACTTTAAGTGACTAACACTTCTCCTTTAGAAAGGCATTTCACGTCATGATCCAGTGTGTTTCGGTGGACCCTGATCCTGAGACTGGACTCTCAGCCGGCCACCACGTGCGGGGGCGGGCGGCCTCACCTTTAGGCTGTCCCCGTGGACGTAGACTTGCGCCACTGGCTCACTCCGGATGTAGATGTTCTCGATCTTCTCGGGGGCTACGTACTCTCCCTGAGCGAGCTTGAAGATGTGCTTTTTCCGGTCAATGATTTTCAGAGTTCCCTCCTGCAGGTTGGAGAGACGGCCTTCTAAGAAGATGGCACCCACAAGCCCGAGCCCCTGCACACCCCTCCCCAGCTCCCCCTGCTCGAGGCTGGCGGAGCCCCAGTGCACGGCTGATGCCGGCCCAGCTCTGCGGGGCCTGTGTGCCCACGGTCCTTTCCCCTCAGCAGCGAGGCCCTCACGAACAGCACAAGGAGCCCGGGCCCCTGCAGGACCGCCACGGCCAGCAGGTCACTCCCGGGCCCCTGCTCACCTCCCAGACTTCCCTCCGCCCTGCTGAGTTTCAGAGGGGATGAGGTTCGGGCACCCGCCTTTGGCTAGACCCTTTGAAGCTCCACTTCCCTGGTCTCCGCTCACCTGGAGGTCACCACGGCTCATCTCTGTCTCGGCCATGCCCAGAGCTCCCGCTGGCCTGCCTCAAGTCGGCTCCCACCCCTGGGCCCCGAGGTGGGGCCGGGCCTTGCTGGGTGCCTCTCCTACCAGCTCCAGTAGCAGGCTCACCCAGCTTCACTTGGAAATTCCTCTCCTCACCTCCTCCTCCCATCCAAACCACATGAGCAGGCCTCAGCGGACACTAGACACTATCCCGGCTCCGTCTGCCCCACCCTCCTGAGCTGGAGATAAAACACACAGGCCAGCCGGGCATGGTGGCGCACGCTTGTAATCCCAGCATTCGGGAGGCTGAGACCGGAGGATCCGGGTTCGCCGCCAGCCTCAGCTACCTAGTGAGGCACTCCGCAACTTAGTGAGACTCGGTTTCAAAATAAAGAATAAAAAATAGGGCTGGGGGTATAGCTGGAAGGTAGAATGCCCCTGAGTTCAATCCCCAGTTCCGAAAAAAAACAAAAAACAAAAAAAACCCCACGCAGGCCACTTTGCTCAGAAACCCGGGAGGACACCGGGCTCGCTCCCTGAGTAGCTTCTTTGGGTGCCGACACCCTTTCTCACAGATGAGGAAATAAGAACTCAGCTGACTCTCCCAAAGCCACACAGTTAGTAAGTAAGGGAATCGGGATTTGAACCCAGGTCTTTCTAGATTGGAAGACTGTGCCTTTTCCTTGTTCTATCTAATACTATAAAATAATCATTTTTGAGAGCACAAATGTCTTTGCAAACAATTTGTACCCAAATTTCAAGAAGGGATCATTCAAACCTTGTACATACTCGTCTAGAAAACAAAGGAAAAAAAAATAGAACCTAAACCAACCACTCATTAACTCATTCAATAAGTTCATGCTAAAACTATAATGGGAGCTGGGCGTGGTGGTGAACGCTTGTAATCCCAGCATTTGGGAGGCTGAGACCAGAGGATCTGGGTTCACGACCAGCCTCGGCTACCTAGTGAGGCACACCGCAACTTAGTGAGACTCGGTTTCAAATTATAAAGAATAAAAAATAGGGCTGGGGGTATAGCTCAGAGGTAGAATGCCCCTGAGTTCAACCCCCACTACCGCAAAAATAAAAGAAAATAAAACCATAATGGAGTTCTACAAAGAAGAAAAATTACAAATGAATCTCAAAATTCATAATATACTGGTATATAAAATGGAAATTACAAAGCTGGGCGTGGTGGCACACGCTTGTAATCCCAGCATTTGGGAGGCTGAGATCCAGCCTTTCTCCCACACCCATGGGCCTTCAGTTCCAACTGCAGAAGCTATTAGTGTGGCCTGGCCTTCCTACTCTCTCCTTTCCCCTTGGAACTAGACTCAGCCAGAAACGTGGGTCTAGTAGATGCCTCTCCTCCTCTGGCCCTCATGCCCATCACACTGGGCTGGAAACCGCTGAAAGATGCCAAGTCCCTGGCCCAGGGCACACGCTGGGGTCCATCCCTGTCCGCCCTGGGTGTGAGGGTTTCTCAGGGGACGCACACGGGCCCCGGCAGGGGCAAACTGACCTGGCCGCCTACTGGGCCTGGGGAGAGCTAGACATCATTCATGTCCTGGATAAACTCAAAGCCTTAAAATGTCCAACCCAAACCTCAGCAGCTTCCCAGCAACACGCAAGAGGCTCCCCGGGGTGCGAGGAGGGCTCGCCATGTTGGTGACAGGGCCTGTTTCTGGTTAAAGCACTCATCTGAGATTCCTGTGCGCCGGAGACACTTTGTAAAGTGCTTTATAGGTCTCATGTCATTTATTCCCTTTATAGTTCTTTTGAACTATAAAGGTAATCAATGTTTTATATATATATATATATATATATATATATATATATATATATATATATATATATATTGCGGTACTGGGGATTGAACTCAGGGGCATTCTACCTCCGAGCTACACCTCCAGCCCTATTTTTTATTCTTTATTTTGAAACCGGGTCTCTCTAAGTTGTGGAGGGCCTCACTAGGTAGCTGAGGCTGGCCGCGAACCGGGATCCTCCGGTCTCAGCCTCCCAAATGCTGGGATTACAAGCGTGCGCCACCACGCCCGGCTTGGTAATCAATGTTATTATCCTTGTTTTGAAAATAAGAGAGAGAGAAAAACTGGAGGGCTAAGAATCGGAGATCATGAAAGAAGACTTGCTTTCTTACTCTGTAAGCGTGTCAAGGGGGAGCCCAAGAGCGGGGTGCACACTGCTGACACGGCCGAAGGGGCTGGGGTACCCTCCCACCCCGCCCCTCGCGTTTCCCTCTGCTCTCTGCCTCCTCTCAGACCTGGGCCAGGGTCCAAGCCCTTCTCAGGCCCCCCAGAGATATGTGCCTGCCTCTACCCCACCCCCGGAGCCCACAGGCTAGCAGATCACCTCTGAAATCCAGCAAGAACAGGGATTTGGTCTCCAAGACCTCAGCTATACGCTCCCACAGAGACCCCCCACTGCCTGTGTCAGGAGGAGCGCGCTGGGGGGCAGGTAAGGAAGAACCCCCAGTCCCCACCGGTGCTCCGGAATGAGTGACTAGCAGGGAAGGGAGAGGCCTCCTGTCCGAGCTCTTGGGAGCCCTGTGACTCCAATCATACGCACCGGCAGCCACTTCCCAATGTCACCGGTGTGCAGCCAGCCGTCGCGGTCCAGGGCCTCCTTTGTCCTGTCCTGATCTTTTAAGTACCCTTTGAACACGTTTGGTCCTCGTACACAGATCTGTGGGGACAAACACCATGGTTTCTCACGATACAAGGAGTGCAGGCAATGGGGGGCTGGCCCCAGGCCCAGGGAGAACAGGGTGTGCTCTCTGCCAGGAAGGCCACCGTGGAAAGTGTGGGGACAGGGACAGGGACCTGTCCATTGCCGTCTCTCTAGCAGCGTCCTCGCCATCTTCTCTCGCTGCCCTGCCCTGGCCTCCCCTCCCCCATGGCCGTCAGGAGCCCCCCAGCGTTGGCCACATGCTGCTTTGTGACCCTTGATGGGGTCTCATCACAGATATCCATGGCTGGCTGATTCTCCCAGATATGCCTGGGTCCCCTCTCGACTGCGGGGCAGACCACGCCCCTGGAATGGGCGAGTACAGGCCAGCTCTGACCACCCCATCTGGCCTGTTTGTACGTGGCCTTGTTTCTGCTGGACAGATGATACAGCGGCAGGCGGTGCCATTCGGGAAAAACAGATTTTTTTTTTTTTTTGGAATTTAGAGCCTTCTATCTCTAGGCTATACCCTAGACCTATTTTTTTTTTTTTTTTTTTTAATGGAAACAGGGCCTTGCTAAGTTGTTGAGAGCATCATTGAGTTGCTGAGGCTGGCTTCGAACCTGCAATCCTCCTGTCTCAGGCTTCCAAGTACTGGGATTATAAGCAGGCACCACTATGTTCAGACAGATTTTTCTAAAACAAGTTTGGGAATTCAAAATTGGTCTTTGTTTTGGAACTAGAGATTGAACCTAGGAGTGTTCTACCACTGAGCTACAACCCTCTTTTTATTTTCAGAGTCTTGCTAAGTAGCCAAGGTTGGTTTTGAACTTGTGATCTTTCTGTTTCAGCCTCCTAAGTACTGGAATTATAGACATGCACCACTGTACCTGGTTGGGAATTCAGAATCTTTTTTTTTTTTTTTTTTTGCAGTACTAGGGATTGAACCCAGGGGTATTCTTCCTCCAAGATATACCCCCAGCCCTATTTTTAATTCCTTGTTTTGAAACCGTGGCTCACTAAGTTGCAGAGAGCCTCATTTACTAGCTGAGGCTGACTGCAAACCTGTGATCCTCCTGTCTCAGCCTCCCAAGTACTAGGATTACAAGCGTGTGCCACCATGCCCGGCTGGTCATCAAAATCTTGATTGAGACCTACTTAGTCCCAGCACTGGGGGATGGCTGAGTCAAATTAATCAGCAATGTAAAATGATTTTTTATAGCCAGGCATGGTAATAAATTACAGGCATTCTTTTAATCCCAGTACTTGAGAGGCTGAGACAGGAGGATCACAGGTTTGCAGCCAGCCTCAGCAACTTAGTGAAACCCTCTGCGACTTAGTGAGACTCTGTTTCGAAAATAAAAAGTAAAATAGGGCTGGGGGGTGTGGCTCAGAGGTAGAATGCCCCCTGGGTTTAATATCTAGTACCCTCTCCCCTCCATACACAAAATAAAATAAAATGACTTCTCACATTGGTAGAAAGGGAAACAGTCCCGCCTCCACTGTTTTTGCTGTGACACCCACAGACACGAGTGACGGAGTACTTTGTTTACCTCGCCCTCTCCTTTGCAGGCCCAGTAGTTGAGCTCCTCCACGTCGACCAGCTTGATATGATTGCAGGGCAGAGGTGCCCCCACGTGCCCTGGAACGCCAGAGCAAGATGACATTTGTCAGTACCGAGGACACTCCACCCCCGCCTGGTCAATGCCCAAAGGATCAGAGAGGGACTTCGGGGTGGAAAGTAACACAGCTTTAGGAAGGCTTTTGTCACGAGCAAGTGCCAGTGCTAACACAACATTCTGGAGAAAGCCAAGGCCAACCTCTGCCTGGGCCTTTGCATCACACTTGTTTTCGTATTGGTGCTGGAACTCAGGGCATTCTACCTCTGAGCTACATCTCCAGCCTATTATTTATTATTATTATTATTATTATTATTATTATTATTATTATCATTATTATTTTGGTACTGGAGGTAGAACCCAGGGATATTCTACCTCCAGGCTATGCCTCCAGTCCTATTTTTTATTCTTTATTTTGAAACAAGGTCTCATTAAGTTGTGGAGGGCCTCACTAAGTAGCTGAGGCTGGCTGCAGACCCAGATCCTCCGGTCTCAGCCTCCCAGGTATTTCAATTACAAGCATGCGCCACCATGCTTGTATTTTGAAACAGTGCCTCATTAAGCTGCTGAGAGCCTCACTAAGTTGCTGAAACTGGCCTCTAACCTAAGGTCCTCCTGTCTGAGCCTCCCAAATACTGAGATTACAGGCCTGTGCCACCACATCCAGCATTACCCTCGATTCTTAAAAAGCAAGACAGGCAAACCTTAGCCCAGCACTAGGGCTTTGGTCAGAGCTGGGAGTTTTACATCCATACTAAATATCTGGTCAGGATTTTTTTTTTTCTTTTGGGCACTAGGCATGGAACCCAGAGGTATTCTACCTCTAAGCTACACCCCCAGCCTGATTTTATATCTTATTTGGAAACAGGCCCTCACTAGGTTGCTGAGAGCCTCTTTAAGTTGCCAATGATGGCTTTGACTCTGTAATTCTCCTTTCTCAGCCTCCCACGTACTGGGATTACAAGCGCACCACCATGCCTGGCTTTGGTCAGGATATTTTAACAAATGCTTACATTAAAACAGTTTTCCCACTGTCAGTTTACACATCTTGATGTGGGAATCATAAAATATAACTATCATGGCATTTCTTCTAGTCACTAGCCTGTTGATTAATATGCATAGGAGTAACCTAGAAATCTTATTAAATTATAGGTTCTAGCCAGGCATGGCGGCACACACTTGTAATCCCAGTGTTTGGGAGACTGAGACAAGAGGATTGCAGGTTCGAGGCCAGCCTCAGCAACTTAGTGAGACCATGTTTCAGAAAATAAAATAGGCTGGGCATGGTGGTGCACACTTGTAATCCCAGTACTTGGGAGGCTGAGACAGGAGGATCCGGGTTCACGGCCAGCCTCAGCCCTCTGCAATTTAGTGAGACGCTGTTTCAAAATAAAGAATAAAAAAAATAGGGCTGGGGGTGTAGCTTGGAGGTAGAATGCCCCTGAGTTCCATCCCCAGTACCGAAAAAAAAAAAAAAATAGGACTGGGGTGTAGCTCAGAGGTATGACACCCCTAGGTTCAATCCTTAGTATCTCCCATAAACAAGCAAGCAAATAAAGCAGAGGCTCTGGCTCAGTAGGCCTGGGAGGAGGGATGAAACGCTCTGTTTTCACACAGGTACCGCAGTAATGCTGTTCCATACATTACACTTTGAGTAACAAAGGGATAGAAAACTGGGATGAGGGGGTGGGGTGGGGTGGGGACTCCAAATTTCCTTGGTCTTAACTATTCCAACCCAAAATTCTAAGTCATTTTCTAGCCATTGTAGTTGTTACCTACATGTTGGTAAATTGAAGGATGGTTAACCGGGCCCTAGCCAAGGTCCTGAAGGAAGAGTGAGCTGTCTACGAAAAACTATCCAGTGACACTTGGGTTTCTCTTTCAAAAGAGAAGCTAGATGCCCAACCTTTTATGATACTGCTCATAGATACCAATATTCTCATTCCTCATGCCCTCTAGGTTTTTTTTTTGTTGTTGTTGTTTTTTTTTTTTTTTTTTTTTTTTTGCGGTACTGGGGATTGAACTCAGGGGCATTCTACCTCCGAGCTACACCCCCAGCCCTATTTTTTTATTCTTTATTTTGAAACCGGTCTCACTAAGTTGCGGAGTACCTTACTAGGTAGCTGAGGCTGGCCGCGAACCCGGATCCTCCGGTCTCAGCCTCCCGAATGCTGGGATTACAAGCGTGTGCCACCACGCCCAGCTGCCCTCTAGGTTTTTATGGTAACAGTGAATAAAAGTTGGAGCCAGACGTGGTGGCACACGCCTGTAATCCCAGTACTCAGGAGGCTGAAACAGGAGAATCTCAGGTTCATGGCCAGCGTCAGCAATTTGGTGAGGCCCTGTTTCAAAATAAAAGAACAGAGCCTGGCGTGGTGGCGCACACTTGTGATCCTAGTACTTGGGAGGCTGATCCGGAGGATCACAGGTTCATGGCCAGCCTCAGCTACTTAGTGAGGCCCTCTGCAGCTTAGTGAGACCTTGTTTCAAAATAAAGAATTAAAAAAAAAAAAAAAATTAGGGCTGGGAGTGTCGCTCAGAAGTAGAATGCCCCTGGGTTCAATCCCAAGTACTTAAAAAAAAAATAGGGCTGGGGTTGTAGTTCAGAGGCATAATGCCCCTGGGTTCAATCTTCAGTATGATAAAAAAAAAAAAAAAAAAAAAAAAGGAAGAAAGAAAGAGCACTCTGGCCTCCTTCTCAAGTCACACCCAACTGATGGTCTGCTTCTTTCATTCCCAAACCAGTTCTGAAACAACCATAAGCAAGGCTGTGTGGTATCCAGAATCCATAAAATCCAATATACTGATATTAGAGCGTTTGTCCACCTGGAGTTGTATCTTGTATTTCTTTTTGTATAATTTCTATTAATCTACAAAAGAAATAGGAGCCAGGCACAGTGTCGCAAGTTTGAAGCCAGCCTAGGCATCTCAATGAGACCTTGTCTCAAAATAAAAAGTAAAAAGGGCTGGGGAACGTAGCTCAGAGGGAGCGTGCCCCTGGGTTCAATCCTCAGTACCACAAAAAGAGAGGAAAAAAGATACCAAAACAATAGGAAAATAACAAAAATGTTTAACAAAGAAAACACCAGTTTGGCCGGGCGTGGTGGCGCACGCTTGTAATCCCAGCATTCGGGAGACTGAGACCGGAGGATCCGGGTTCGAGGCCAGCCTCAGCTACCTAGTGAGGCACTCCGCAACTTAGTGAGACTCGGTTTCAAAATAAAGAATAAAAAATAGGGCTGGGGGTGTAGTTCGGAGGTAGAATCCCCTGAGTTCCATCCCCAGTACTGCAAAAAAAAAAAAAAAAAAAAACAAAGAAAACACCAGTTCGATAATACTACAACTCAGACATAGCTACCATTAATGTGTTTCTACGATTTCTTTTGCTTTTCTCCTAAATGTGCATGGGAATTCGCTTTCCAGCAGGCAGTCTCAGAACCCCCTCCCCCGAGACCCCAAACTCAGAGCAGCTCAGACTGGGGTCCGGAATCTCCAGCCCCACCTACCTGAGGTCCAGTCTCCCGGTGTGGTGAAGGTGCACCCGGCTGTACATTCAGTTTGGCCATAACCTTCATAAACCTTCAAGCAAAACACAGGCAGCACACGGTGGGCTCCCGCTCCCCCAGAGCTGACCTCCCATGGGCCTGGCTGCCCTGGGGAGGATGGGGGTGGGGGTGGGGGGCTGGAGGCGGCAGCTCAAGGGATGCTCAAAGGACAACGAATGTGACCACATCTGCTCGGAAGAAGTACCCTTCTTACTACAGACACTTGGGAGATGCGGTTATATAGTTTGGGATAAAGATTTCTCATCCCCTTTCAAGCATTGGCTCTATTTTGCAGTTGGAAAAGTGTGTATTAAAGATAAGCATTGGGGGGGGGGAGATACTGGGGATTGAACCCAGAGGCATTCTACCTCCCAGCTAGACCCCCAGCCCTCTTTATTTTGGCCTTATTAAGTTGCTGAGGCTGGCCTCAAACCTGCGATCCTCCTGTTTCAGCCTCTCAAATATTGGGATTATAGGCATACGCCACTGCAAAGATAAGAATTGTTTAAATCCACTCCATGTTCAATTTCATCTTTATAAGGCATTCCTCTTCAGAGGCCCTCCTGTTTGCATGCATACAGCATGGGGGAGAGGCTGCCTTTAGAACTGGTCACACCATGTTGGTGTGGAATAGGAGGATAGTCTAAGAAGATTCATGGCTTCTGAAGTATAACAATTTGCACACTCACAATTATGAAATACACATGTTCACTCTACTTGAAATCTACCAGCCGCATCCATGTTATACCCTGCATATGAAGAAACTTAATAAATATTAATTGAATGGATATTTTTTAGAGATTATAAAACCTGTTGAGTCAAATAATGACATATGAGCCAGGCATGGTGGTGCAGAACTATAAACCCAATACTTGGGAAGCTGAAACAGAAGGATCACAGGTTCACGGACAGCCTCAGCAACTTAATAAGGCCCTCAGCAACTTAGGGATACCCTGTTTCCAAACACAAAAATAAAAAAAAGGCCTAGGGTATAGTTAAGAGGTAGAATGCCCCTGGGTTCTACCCCAGTACCAAAAAGAGAAGAAAAAAAAAAAAAAAAAACCCAACCAGCTGGGCGTGGTGGCACACGCTTGTAATCCTAGTACTTGGGAGGCTGAGACCGGAGGATCCAGGTTCACTGCCAGCCTCAGATACTTAGTGAGACTCTCCACAACTTAGTGAGAATCTGTTTCAAAATAAAGAATAAAAAATAGGACTAGGGGTGTAGCTCTGAGGTAGAATGCCCCTGGGTTCAACCCCTAGTACTGCAAAAAAAAAAACAAAAAACAAAAAACAAACAAACAAAAAACCACCAATCAGCCTGGCGTGGTGGCGCGCGCTTGTAATCCCAGTACTTGGGAGGCTGAGACCAGAGGATCCGGATTTGCGGGCAGCCTCAGCTACTTAATGAGGCCTTCTGCACCTTAGTGAGACCCTGTTTCAAAATAAAGAATAAAAAATAGGACTAGGGGTGTAGCTCGGAGGTAGAATGCTCCTAGCTTCCATCCATCCCCAGTATTGCAAAAAAACAAAACAAAACAAAAACAAAAACAACAACAAGAAACCAACCAAAGGATATATCTCTCTCATCCTCTCTCACGCTCCTTGCCTGAGATACTGGGAGACATTTTGCAGGCTGGAGGGTACAGAGATGAGTCCAGGTGCGGCACAGGCTTTCCAGCACAGCGGTGATTGCTGTATAGTTTCTTTGGTCCCTTTGCTCTTGGCTAGAGTCCTTCAAGGGCCCAGGTAACAGCATTTCCCAGAGTGCATGCACACCCAGGTTTTCTACAATGGGGCCAGGCTCTCCTGGCTTCCCGTGGCCCTGGGCTTTTTTCATCCTTGGAAGACGGAACATTTACCCCTCTTCCCCCAAAAGTCATGACAATACCTGGCACCCCAGAGCTGCCCGGAGGAACCCCAGGACTGTTGGCGAGGCGGGGGCCGCTCCTGTCACGATCATCCGCACACGCCCCCCAAGACTGGCCTGTGGGAAAAGAGAGGAACGTGCCAGGGTTTGTGAGGCCCGAGATGGTGCCCAGCCCATCTGGCCTCCTTCGAGATCAACACTTAACAACTGGAACCCACCCGGCCCGTAGGGGCTGGAGCCCAGAGGCCATGAGTACAGGAAGTTCCTTTCCCTACGGAATGATAAACCTCACCAGCGCTGCGGCTCAGCCCACCATATGACTGATTCTTTTTTCTTTTTTGTGGTACTGGGGGTTGAACCCAGGGGCATTCCACCTCTGAGTTACACCCCCAGCCCTAGTTTATATTCTTTATTTTCAAACAGGGTCTCACTAAGTTGCGGAGGGCCTCACTAAGTAGCTGAGGCTGGCCACGAACCTGCGATCCTCCTGTCTCAGCCTCCCAAGTACTGGGATGACAAGTGTGCGCCACCACCCCCGGCTCTTTTCTTTCTTTTTTTTTTTTGATGATAGGGATGGAACCCAGCGTCCTGCATGTGTTGGGCAAATGTTCTGCCACTGAGCTAAATCCCCAACCTCTTGATAGTGCAATTCTTTTGTGACTTTTGCAATAAGTGCCATTATAATCTGTGTGACATTTTGTAATATTGATTTTCCTTTCATTAAAATATACAGCTGTTGAGCCGGGCGTGGTGGCGCACGCTTATAATCCCAGCATTTGGGAGGCTGAGACCAGAGAATCCGGGATCTCGGCCAGCCTCAGCTACCTAGTGAGGCACTCCGCAACTTAGTGAGACTCGGTTTCAAAATAAAGAATAAAAAATAGGGCTGGGGGTATAGCTGGGAGGTAGAATGCCCCTGAGTTCAATCCCCAGTACTGCAATAAAGTAATAAAAAACAATACAGCTGCTTCCTCACTCTCATCATTCACAAGCATCCAAAACAATTACTTAGGACAATTTCTTCCAACTTCCATTTTAACGGCATAGCCTTTTCTCTCTTTATTTTCCATATATAAATCAATACCATGCTTTATTTACTATGCAAACTGCAGAGGACAAAGAATACTTGAAACACTTTGTTTCTGTAAGTTGAGCCAAAAGAGTTTAATTATTAATTTTCATAGCTAAAAATAGAGTAGCCAGGAAAAAAAAAATGAGTAATGCTACTAATTAACTACAGATTCCTTGGGTAATGCTGAGCTTGAAGACTTTAGCGGAGACACAGGAATGAGTGATTCCAGATTGGTCTGGCTCAGGAGAGGACGAAGGGACAGGAAACAGGAAAAGGAAGAGAAGATTGCTGGCCATCTGATTACAGCCTGGTCATTCTGCAAAGCCACTGTGGCGGGATCAAGGAAAGCAAGGGAACCTTGCGGCTCCAGGAGCATCTTGGTGGCGTCCCAACCACCCAAGGGCGAAGCTACCCCGAGCCCCTTGGAGGTCAAGGGAACTACTTTCCAGGGTCCCTCTTTTTTTTTTTTTTTTCGGTACTGGGAATTGAACTGAGGGGCATTCTACCTCCGAGCTACACCCCCAGCCCTATTTTTTTTTATTCTTTATTTTGAAACAGGGTCTCACTAAGTTGCGGAGTGCCTCACTAGGTAGCTGAGGCTGGCCGCGAACCCGGATCCTCCGGTCTCAGCCTCCCGAATGCTGGGATTACAAGCGTGCGCCACCACGCCCAGCTTCCAGGGTCCCTCTTGCTAGCTGGCCTTTTGCACCTGTAACTCTTCTCCCAGGGTGAGAAATGACTGCTTTAAGATTTCAATGGTCCACCATGCCCGGCCAGAACAGCAGTTTTTATTTCACTTAAAAGCATATTAGGGAATGTTCATCACATACAATTCTATGAAAATAAAATGTTTCTGGAAAAAAAAAAAATTTCAATGGTAAGCCGGGCGTGGTGACCCACGCTTGTAATCCGAGTACTTTGGAGGCTGAGACAGGAGTATCACTGGTTCAAGGACAGCCTCGGCAATGTAAAGAGGCCCTCAACAACCCAGTGAGACCCTGTTTCCATATAAGAAATAAAATTGGTCTGAGTGTGTAGCTTGGAGAGAGTTCAATTCCCAGCACCACCAAAAAAAAAAAAAAAAAAAAAAAGATTCAATGGTAGCTTCAGCTTTGATCTCATGAGCAAGTAAGTTGTTAGCCCACAAGATTCTAGGCTGCAGGGACACTTCTCTGGTTCTCTTGCAAGTTCTCCCACCTGGACGCAGGTGTCACTCTAGAATCGCTCTGTTCCTCTTCTCACCTGAATCTTATTAAAGAAGAGCTCGTCCCAGATGCTGTTGTTCCTGATGACCCCGCTCCGGACCTCGGCCTGCTTGCGCCTGGCTGCAAACTCCAGCAGCCAGCGCTTCACCGGAGTGTCTGCCTGGCTGAAGATCTGAGGACACACGTGGGAAACAGCTGTGAGGGCCTGGCTGCTCCACCTCCAGACATGTCCCTCAGGAAGAAGGCCCACACTGGCCAGCAGAGAAGCCAGGCTCCATTGCACCCCTGGAGGAGGTCCCCAAAGGCGTGACACCACGTTCAGGAAGAAAACAAGGGAATAAGAACAAGGAGGAGCCGGCCGTGGTGGCGCACGCTTGTAATCCCAGTACTTGGGAGACTGAGACAGGAGGATCCAAGTTCGCAGCCAGCCTCAACTACTTAGTGAGGCTCCATACAACTTAATGAGACCTTGTTTCAAAATAAAGAATAAAAAATAGGACTGGGGGGGATAGCTCGGAGGTAGAAAGCCCCTGGGTTCAATTCCCAGTGCTGCAAAAAAATAAGTAATAAAATAAAAGAATAAAAAATAGGACTGGGGGTGTAGCTCGGAGGTAGAATGTCCCTGGGTTCAATCCCCAGTACCGCAAAAACAAAACAAAAAGAACACGGAGGAGTCAGGGAATTCATGGGAGGAGACGGTTGCAGGGCTTGGGGCTGCAGATTCTGTCTGCCGACGCCGCTAAGCCGGCGCCCGGCCTGGGCACAGACGCGCGTGGCTCACCTTGTCATACATCCGGTTGAGCAGCCGGGGGACCACAGGGAAGATGGTGGGGCACAGAGCCTTCATGTCATCGGAGAGGAGGCGGATGTCCCCTTGGAAGAAGCCCACTCGCCCTCCGTGGCAGTAGACGACAGACTGAAGGGAGAAGACAGGAAAGGAGTCCCTTAGGGGCGTCGCTCCTGGGTGCAGTCTAGAGTTTCCCAAACTCCTGCCCTCCATGCGGGACGCCCGCGACCCCAGCCCGGCTCTGGCTGCTGCCAGGAGACGTTGAGGAGTGCTGGGGGACCTCCCCACCCCAAACCTTCGTGCTAAGTGCCCCTCGGGCCCAGGGAGAGGAGGCAGGAGACAGAGTGGAGTTCTGAGCTTTCGGGGGATAGCAAAGTGGCCCTTCCCCCCTCCCTCCGACCTGGACATGGGCCTCCCTGGCCTCTGAGACGGATTATGCACTATTAATGGGTATGCTGCAGGTCTATGCAGAGCACCTGTGTGTTTTCCCCAGGGACTATGGAAGGAGGTACCGGCCCCAAAGGCACCGGAGTGGCTGTGAAGTTGGCCGGGGGTGCTGTTGGGTGGGTGGCCGAGGGGACTGGTTCCTAAGGAACGAGCTCACTGGGGGGCCTATGGGTGCTCCTTTCTTTCGGGCTCACAGCAGGTGGTGGCATTGCTATTCCTCCTTTACCCATGAGGACCGCAGAACTCACTGAACCTCAGGCAAAATGACATGCCCAGGCCAGTGTCACAAAACGAGCTGACAGTACTTGTTGGCATTCTAATCCAGCGCACCCAGCTACTCCAGATCTCCCCAGCGCAAAGGGGAAAAGGCTTAAAGACGCAGCTGATTCACGGGCTGGGCCCCCGAGTGATACAGGCGCGGAGAACTCCTTGTCCCCAACGTGACATATGGATCCCTCCCCTCGCTCTCTGTACCCCCACAGGGACTGTCTCAGGGCCAGTCTAACACGGGTCCCCATCTGCAGCCAGGGCGGTGTGATTCCCCATCGTGATTGCCAGCTCTCTCTCTTAGGAGTTTGGGGGTTACAGGCTGTCTCTGGTGCTGCTGTACAGAGCTCGGATGGTAAGACACTTCTGCAGAGCTGCCATATTCCAGGAGCAGACGCCACTAGCTGGGCTCTCTCCCAGCTGAGCTTACACCCAAGGGCAAGACAGGGCAGGCCCGAGGTCTTCCCCTGGACCCATAATCCTAGAAGGGACAGGTGGGGTGGCCAAAGCTCTGGGATCACTGTGGCCTCTGTGGCACCTTTGGCGAACGGGGCGCTTGGGTCCGACTTCCTGCTGCCAGGGACCAGTGACACCCTGCAGGGGAGGGAGGCTACGGGTTCTAAGGCACCGATTGTGCCTCCCTGACGCCGGGGCCTTACCTGCACCATTCGCTCAAACATGTGTGCTAAAGGCAGATAGGAAAAGTGCACGTCGGCGCAAGTGGGAGCCCACTGACTCTGCAAGAAAGCACAGGGCGCCCGGCGGGTCCCGGTCAGGCGGGCGTCTTACCTGGATCACTCTCTCAAACATGTGAGCCAGAGGCAGGAAGGACACGAGCACATCGTCCTGTCTCGGAAAGATCACTTTCTGCAGGCGCCGGGCATGGGAGACAGAAAGGAAAGAAAACACTGACAGGAAGACAACGAGAGAGGCGTAAAACAATAAAGAGAAACACGGTCCTGGAGGGGGGGGAAGGGAGGGGGCGAGGATGGAGAGAGAGAGAGAGAATGAGGAAGGGGAGGGAGGAGAGGTGCAGAGAGGAGAGACAGGGTAGCATGGGAAGCGGAGTGTTAGGTCGCACCACTGGATCTAGGTTATCTGCAGAAGCAAAGAGTCACGTGAAGCACACAGAAACCAGCAGAGCCGGGCTCCGCACGGAAGTCTCCGCTCGCTCGGAGGGCCTGCACCTGCTTGCTCGTTTGCTCACAGTCGGTCTCGGCACCAGCCTGCCTCTCCTCCCTTGCTCCCCCCACCCGTGCGGGATCTGCCTAAGGCCCCGGCCCCCGGCCCCCGGTGGGCCACCCAGGCAGAGATTTAAAGGGTCTTGGCTTTTCAGCACTTCCTCGTGCTTCTTCCAGGCAGAGAGCTCTAAGTCTACGCCAGCTGTGGCCTGATAAGAGCTCAGGACAGAAAGAGATGAGGCCAAGCCCCACGGCGGGTGGCTGAACCCGGCCTTGCCAGTCACAGCCCTGACCCCAGGGGAACGCTGGGAGGGCATGCTGCCGTACCCCACCGGCACAGGACCCCAGCCTGTGTCTCCCGTGTGATGGATCCTGGGGTCAGGGGCTGCCCTGGCCAAGCGGGGGCCTGCCTGAGTCCTTTCCGTCTCTGCAATGGAGGACTTTGATGTCCTAGGCTGCTCTTTGACCAGTCTGGACCAGCGCTGGGAAGCTGGCTCATGGCTCTTAACCTGGGTTAGGCCCCCAACCAGCTCTAGAGCTTTCCTCCAAAGCACGCAGCTGTGTGGGGCGATGGCTCCATTGTTGTAACACCTGGCATGGCCTCGGAGACGGAGCCTGACCTCTGTGGAAAGGGACACTCCTGCCTCCTGAAGAAAACTGCAGGACATACTCACCACTCCTGGGAGAGGTCTCTTTTAGCTGGTTATAAAACACTACCATGCTTTTGTCAGGCCAAGAGATCAAGCTTTGGGGTTTTTTTTAGGTTTACCTTTAAGTACAGCCTAATAAATTAGCAGTTGTCATTGTCTCTCAGACTCTAGGAGTCCTTAAATACAAAACGACTGAATTAAATCCTGACCCACTACAAGTCAGGAAGGGTTACTTCCTAAATAGAAGGTACACAGACAACCGCTTGGGTCTCTCAAGTTTTGAGGTTAAGACATGAAAACCAGGTTTACATGCTTTTCTTTCGGTCATCTCAGTGCTCTTAGCAATCGACTGAATGCTGGTCGGGTATGGATCGTCCCAGTGTTTGGGCTTAAAAGTGGCTGTAAAAGTAGGGGTGCCTCTTGAGAACAGAAAGTCCCGTCCGCGGGTGGCAGCCCAGATTGGATCAGGAAACAAAACAGAATGCAACCCCACCCCACCCAACCCTCTGAGGCTCGAGCTCTTCCTGGAGAGAGACACCTGAGGAGTAAGTTGACTTTATTCACCTCTGTCACTTTCAGAAAGCCCGAAAAGTCGGCCACCACGTTCCCATGGGTGAGCATCGCGCCTTTGGGGTTCCCTGGAAACAGAAGGCAAAAACAGGAAATTAGCTGGGAGCCCGAGGGAGGGCCGCTCCTTGAGAAGGGGGCCCGAGTCGGCAGCCCCAGACCCCGGGCTGTCCACCAGGCGTTTGCCATCACCCTCGGCCACCCCTAGAGTCTGAGGCGCACGATTGCTGCTCAGGGGACGCCCCTGAGGGGCTCTCTTTCCTTTTCTTTTCTTTTTTGCAGTACTGGGGATTGAACTCAGGGGCATTCTATCTCCAAGCTACACCCCCAGCCCTATTTTTTATCCTTTATTTTGAAACAGGGTCTCACTAAGTTGCGGAGTGCCTCACTAAGTAGCTGAGGTTGTCCGAGAACCCGGATCCTCTGGTCTCAGCCTCCCAAGTGCTGGAATTATAAGCGTGCGCCACCACGCCTGGCTTCTGAGATGATTTCTACCTGTGACACTCTACCTTCCTTGGCATCCCCGGGGACAGGCTCTGACCCCAGGCCCCTCACAGACACTCACTGCCCTATCATGTCTCTCTCCCGCCTGAGCAGTGTCATTTGTGCAGGGCTGGGACACAGATGTGCTTGTTCTGTAGTACATGACCTTTCGCCGCCTAGGTCTCAGGAGGCCTGGTCCCCTGGGCCCTGGAGGAAGCCAGGGGCTGCTAGGGTGACTCCAGTGCTCTGGGAAGGTGGGGACCCAGGACACAGCAAGTTGGGGAGGGCGGCCGGCGTGGCCACCTTTCACCTAAGGGCGGATATAACCCTGACACTGCCACTGGACAGATGTTAGCGGGCACGGCACCAGTGGGCCATCGCTTCTCTCTTGGCCTCCTTACCTGTAAAAGAGGGACGACGATGCCCCCACAGGCTTCTACAAGGTCGAGAGGAATCATCCATGTACAAACAATTAAACATCCCACAGAGGCAGCAGATGCCACAGCTGTCAAACTCCAGATGTGAGGGGCCAGGCCATGTGCAGAATTTACCCAGGAAATACTCGATAAACTAATAGGTTAACTTTGAGACCCTTACCCAGAAGGGGATAATAAAAAAAGCTAAGTGTAGCCAGGCATGGTGGCGCACACTTGTAATCCTAGTACTTGGGAGGCTGAGACAGCATGTCAGTTTGAGGCCAACCTCAGCAACTTAGTGAGGTCTTCAATCCAGCGAGACCCTGTTTCCAAATTTAAAAATAGGTCTAGGGGGTGTAGCTCAGAGGTAGAATGCCCCTGTGTTCAATCCCTAGTACCACTTAATTAAAGTGAGCAATTCATTGACATTTAATAAGATACTCTCTTAGTTTTTTTTTATTCTCTGTTTTGAAACAGGATCTCACTAAGTTGCGGAGGGCCTCACTAAGGCTGAGGCTGGCCTTGAACCCAGATCCCCCGGTCTCAGCCTCCCAAATGCTGGGATTACAAGCGTGCGCCACCACGCCCAGTTTCTATAGCGGATTCTATAGCCCATCAAAAGAGGAAGAACTGTGTCAGGTGTGGTGGCGCACGCTTGTAATCCCAGTACTTGGGAGGCTGAGACAGGAGGATTACAGGTTTGTGGCCAGCCTCAGCTACTTAGTGAGGCTCTCGGCAACTTAGTGAGACCCTGTTTCAAAATAAAGAACAAATAATAGGGCTAGGGGTGTGGCTTAGAGGTAAAATGCCCCTGGGTTCAATCCCCAGTACTGACAAAAAAAAAAGGGGGGGGGTAAGGAACAAAGGGTTGTCCCCCCAGAATCCTGACCTGAATCTAAGCTAACTCAGATCTCATTAGGATCGCACAAAGAACTCAAATGAGCTCCCTGCAGCAGGGCAACCCAGTGAGAAAGGCAGAGAAGCCCGTGGCTGCAAAAGCATACTGAGTCCTGGGGACTGGACGTGGCGTCTGCAGAAAGAGTGTCACCATGCGTGGGTGGGTCAGTGGCAGAGATGGTGTGGTCAAAGGAATCTGTCCACAAGTGCAATTTGCTAAGGCAAAAGGAAAGATGCCCCCCCATACATAAGAAACCCCCAGGGGGAGGCATTTATGTGTCCACAGAGGCAGGAGCTGGGGTGGAGGAGGCAGACAGCCCAAGGAGGTGCACCACCTACACCAGGCGATGTCAGGGAAGCAGCCATCAAAGACTGTGCACGCTTGTAGTCCCAGTACTTGGGAGGCTGAGACAGGAGGATCGCAGGTTCCTGGCTAACCTCAACTACTTAGTGAGACCCTCCGCAACTTAGTGAGACCCTGCTTCAAACTAAAGAATAAAAAATAGGGCTGGGAGTGTAGCTCAGAGGTAGAATGCCCCTGGGTTCAGCCCCCAGTACCAAAAAAAAAAAAAAAAAAAAAAAAAAAAAAAAAAAAAAAAAAAAAAAAAAAAAAAAAAGGAAAAAGAAAAAGAAAAAGAAAAGAAAAGAAACAGGGTCTCACTAGGTTGATCTCACTAGGTTGAGAGGATCTCACTAGGTTGAGAGTCTCAAAACTTGCTGAGGCTGTCCTCGAGCCTGCCATCCTCCTGTCTCAGCCTCCCAAGTACTGGGATTACAAGCGTTTGCCACCACGCCCAGCTCCTTAAAATAGATTCATTTAGTGTCCATGGAGGTCAAGTCCATCCATCCTGAAGCAGGCGCATTGAGAAGTGCCAAGGACACCAACAGGTGTTCTTGTGGCGACAACTTCTTGTTACAACCAGGCCAGACGAAGCCGACAGAACCTCTTCCCTGGCCTGGCCAGCCGCCCCTGCTGCAGTCCTCATCTGGAATTCCTACACCATCATTCCTCTTGCAATGGTGCCTCTGGGCGACCCTCCTGTCCACCCTTCCTCACTAGAGCTTCCTGGACAGCCACATTTTGTGCCTCACTCACTGACCTGCGGTGCCCTCTTCTGGGAAACACCCTTTCCTCCCTTCTCTCCAGTTACTGATGAGTCTTCAGGACTCTGCTTAGATGGACTTCCTCTGGGGATGTGAGGAACGTTGCTCGCCAGTGAATAGACACCCCTCGTGGCCTGGGATGCAGGCCCTGCAGGCACTGAACTGTGGCTGCCTGCTGGTGCAGGCGGTCAGCTCCCGAGCGCAGGGCTGCCTTGGGTCCAGCCTTATGTGCTCTACTGTAGATCTGTTGCACAGTAGGTGCGCAAAAAATGAGCTGAGTGAAGCCGGGCGTGGTGGCGCACGCTGGTAATCCCAGCATTTAGGAGGCTGAGACTGGAGGATCCGGGTTCACGGCCAGCCTCAGCTACCTAGTGAGGTACTCCGCAACTTAGTGAGACCCTGTTTCAAAATAAAGTATAAAAAATAGGGCTGGGGGTATAGCTC
>PVLC010015102.1:5800-28894 GCA_004027655.1 Graphiurus murinus
AAAAAAAAAAAAAAAAAAAAAAAAAAAAAAAAAAAAAAAAAGAAAGAAAGAAAGAAATTACACGCAGGGCAGGATCCCTGGGGGCGGGAGAAAGGTGCAGAGTGTGAAGAAAGGTAATAAACCGGATCAATAAACCGGGCATGGTGGCGCACACCTGTAATCCCAGCACTTGGGAGGCTGAGACAGGAGGATCACAGGTTCCAGGACAGTCTCAGCAAGTAGTGAGACTCTCAGCAACCTAGCAAGACCCTGTTTCAAAATAAAAAATAAAATCGGGTTGGGGGCGGGGTATAGCTTGAAGATAGAACGACTGAGTTCAATCCCCAGTACCACCCCCCATATTTGGAAAATCAATCTCTCTCTCTCTCTCTCTCTCTCTCTCTTCTCTCTCTTCTCTCTCTTTCTCTCTTTGCCAGATGAGTGGTGGTAAGTAGGAAGCAGAAGTCAAATCAAGGGATTTCTATGTAACTTCTGTTAGACCCGGGGTTTAGTCCAAGTCTGCTATTAATCCTGTGTGACCTTGGAGAAGTCATTTCACCTCCGTGACTCAGTTTCCCCCATTGAACCCAGGATCTTTAAGGCTCCTTCCAGCCCAGCAGGAGTGGGGAGAAGTGTAGCTTTACCCTCTTCACTCTTCCATGGTCCTTTCCTTGACCTGGAAAGGTCAGCTCAAAGTCCCCCGTCAAACCCGTCCTGGCTAAAGAGCTCTTCCCCTGGCTCCAGATATATCTGTTCTCCTCGTGACTAGAAATCCCTTAAGTGAGACTTTCATTTTATTCCATCTCTCCTGCCTCGTTTCCAACCGTGCTAACCACTGACATCCGTGTCGACATACACAGTGGGCGCCTGTGGTGGAGACAATTCACTTGTGAGCTTGTGGGCTGCGTCTCCTGTGCATGGACGTGGCCCCCTTCCCCGCCCATCCCCTCAAAGGGATCGCTTCTGCCTCTGGAGAGCTCGTGCCCACCTCCTTCTCCCAGGGCATTCTACCTCTGACCTACACCCCCAGCCCTTTTTATTTTATTTATTCATTTATTTATTCATTTATTTATTTATTTATTTATTTATTTATTTATTTATTTATTGAAACAGGGTCTTACTGAACTGCAGAGGGTCTAAGTTGCTGAGGCTGGCCTCCAACCTGCAATCCTCCTCTTTCGGCCTCCCAACTACTGGGATTAAAGGCATGGGCCACCAATCCCGGCTCCCACCTCTCCTGAGAGTGGAAAGGAGTGCACTTAGGGAAGTCGGGGTTTAGGGGTACAGTCCTTTCCGTGTTGCCTCTTGGCCAGGCTGTGAGAGTCTCCTGCAGCCAGACCAAGCAATAAAGTGGAAAATTGCTGTGTGACCTTGAGCCAGTGACCCCCCCTCTCTGGGGATGTTTCCTCTTCCACGGTGTGAGGGATCAAGGCCCTTCCTGCCCTGACATCTCACACTCTGTGTCCCTGCAGACCACCATCATGGCCGTGGAGTTTGACGGGGGTGTCGTGGTGGGCTCCGATTCCCGGGTGTCCGCAGGGTGAGTATCACGGAGGATGTGTGTGTAGACCTCGTGGCCCCAGATACACATTTTCTTTATCCATTAATGACAAATCTGGGAGACAGGGGCTTTCTGGAAGTGAACTATATATTATAACACAGCGCTTGGGCCTCTGAATTCATGGAGGAGCTCTGGGGTCCGGATGCCCATCCAGCCTGTCCCTGGGTGAGTGTAAAGGACTCGAGTCTCGAAGCAGCACGGAGGTGGGGTTTGAGAAACTCGTCTTCCATCTGTGTTTAGGGAGAAGAAAGCGGGCTCTGTCAAGTACGTATCTCACTTCTCATTTATCACATTTTTAAATTATTTATTTAATTTTTTGCGGTACTGGGGATTGAACTCAGGGGCATTCTACCTCCGAGCTCCATCCCCAGTCCTATTTTTTATTCTTTATTTTGAAACAGGGTCTCACTGAGTTTCAGAGGGCCTCACTAAGTAGCTGAGGCTGGCCTCGAACCTGCGATCTTCCGGTCTCAGCCTCCCAAATACTGTTATTACAAGTGTGCGCCACCAAGCCCGGCTATCACATTTTAAACTAACTGTGTTTCTTCTCCTCTCCTGGCCAGTTTCCTCACATGCAAAATGAGTATATGGGATTAGATCAATACTACTTATGTTGAGTTCCATAGAATATAATTCCTCCAAGATGATTGATAGCAAAGAAAAATGGAGAAGAGGCACAGTTTTTTTTTTTCTCAACTCAGTATTTTGGTTTTGTTATAAAATCTAAGCCTAAGCCAGGCATGGTGGCACACGCTTATAATCCCAGCATTTAAGAGGCTGAGACCAGAGGATCTGGGTTCGCGGCCAGCCTGAGCTACCTAGTGAGGCACTCCGCAACTTAGTGAGACCCTGCTTCAAAATAAAGAATAAAAAATAGGGCTGGGGGTGTAGCTCAGAGGTAGAATGCCCCTGGGTTCAATCCCCAGTACCTCAAAATGAAAGAGAGAGAAAGAAAGAGAAAAAGAAAAATAGGGTTGGGAGTGTAGCTTAGAGGTAGAATGCCCCTGAATTTCCATCCCCAGTACTAAAAAAAAAAAAAAAAAAAAAAAAATCTAAGCCTAAAAATCAGTCTAATCTTGATTAACAGAACATTTCATTTCTTGTAGATGCCTTTATTTTTTGTCCCTTGCTTTAATCCAATCATCCCATTTCATGCTATTCTCTGGACACAATAAACTTGAAAATCATTGACCAGTTAACCTCCAGAACTCCTGCAACTCTAACGCTGAGACCTCTGGCTCTGGCCCCACAGACAGGCGGTGGTGAACCGAGTGTTTGACAAGCTGTCCCCGCTGCACCAGCGCATCTTCTGCGCCCTCTCGGGATCGGCTGCCGACGCCCAAGCCGTGGCCGACATGGCTTCCCACCAGCTGGAGCTCCATGGGTATGATGGGTGCGGGGCCCCGGACCTGCGTCCGAGCTGCAGACGCCGCCTGCACGGTGACCTGTCGCGGGAGCAAGCGGGCTGCTTTGGATCCCTTTGAACTAGAGCTACTTAGAACTAGCACCTCTAAGACTTTTTTTTTTTTTTTTTTTTTGCATCTGTTAAGTGGTGGTAACAGTACCTACCCTACACCCCCATATGGCTATTTTGAGAATCAAATGATACACAGGGAAACAGTTTGAGAATCATAAATCACTATCCTAAGCCGGACGTGGTGGCTCACGCTTGTAATCCCAGTCCTTGGGAGGCTGAGACAGGAGGATCCAGGTTCACGGCCAGCCGCAGCTACTTAGTGAGGCCCTCTGCAACTTAGTGAGACCCTGTTTCAAAAAGAAAATAAAAAATAGGGCTGGGAGTGGAGAAGGCCCCTGGGTTCCATCCCCAGTACCGCAATAAATAAATAAATAAATAAATAAATAAATAAATAAATAAATAATCGCTATCCTAACAGAAATAATAAAAAAGAGCCGGGCGTGGTGGCGCACGCTTGTAATCCCAGCATTCGGGAGGCTGAGACCGGAGAATCCAGGTTCGAGGCCAGCCTAAGCTACCTAGTGAGGCACTCCGCAACTTAGTGAGACCCTGTTTCAAAATAAAGAATAAAAAATAGGGCTGGGGGTATAGCTTGGAGGTAGAATGCCCCTGAGTTCAATCCCCAGTACCGCAAAAAAAAAAAGAAATAATAAAAAAGAAATTGATGGTGTGGACCGGCGTACTATCAGGCAGTTACAGTTAGGGCAGGGGAAATCAAGGCGTGGGACGGGAGTGGAGCTTATCTGCATTTATCCCCACGGGTGGGGCAGGGCTCTGGCAGCCTGGGCAACTTGTATCTCCGAGAGGTGGGAGGGTGGGGCCGAGCCCGAGGGAGACAGGGGCAGAAACTTCTCACAGGTGGGTGGTGCGGGCACCCTCGCTCCCCCGCGAAGGTGAGAGGGAGGCTGGAGTTTGAACCGTTGCCGCTCTAGGTTCAAGGGGTGACAGTAAACGGCACAGGGGGGTGGGACTTGAGAAAATTCTACGGAGCCGGGCGTGGTGGCACACACCTGTGACCCCAGTACTTGGGAGGCAAGACAGGAGGAGGGCAGGTTGGAGGCCAGCCTTGGCAACTTAGCGAGACGCTCCACAACTCAGTAGGACCCTGTTTTAAAATAAATAAATAAATTTGGGCGTGGTGGAGCATGCCTGTAATCCCAGTACTTGGGAGACTGAGACCAGAGGATCAAAGGTTCAAGGACAATCTCAGCAAGTAGTGAGACTCTCATCAACCTAGCAAGACCCTGTTTCAAACTAAAAATTAAAAAAAAAAATAGGGCTGGGGGTGTAGCTCAGAGGTAGAATGTCCCTGGGTTCAATCCTCAGTGCCACAAAAAAATAAAAATAAAAAAGACTGGAGGTGTAGCTCAGAGGTAGAATGAATGACCTGGGTTCCACCCCCCATCGGGGAAGGAAGGAAGGAAGGAAGGAGGGAGGGAGGGAGGGAGGGAGGGAAGGAAGGAAGGAAGGAAGGAAGGAAGGAAGGAAGGAAGGAAGGAAGGAAGGAAGGAAGGACCGTTCCGTGGACCTTGTTCCTAACATCCCTTCAGGTTGGAGCTGGAAGAGCCGCCCCTCGTGCTGGCCGCTGCAACCATTGTGAAGAATATCACCTACAAATACCGGGAGGACCTGTCTGCGCACCTCATGGTGGCTGGCTGGGACCGACGCGAAGGGGGCCAGGTGAGTACCGCTCGGGGTTCCCACCCCCACCCCGGGAGACGGAGGCCCGTCCTTCCAGCCAAGAGCTCCAGGCCGCGGCCCTTACACGCTCACTGCAGCCTGAGCTCTGGAGGGATGGGATCCTGGGCCGCCCTCCCCGCCCAGGCACCCACACCACCCGCCTACCTGCCTCGGTGTCTCCCAGGTGTACGGCACCCTGGGAGGGATGCTGACCCGACAGCCCTTCGCCATCGGCGGCTCGGGCAGCACCTACATCTACGGCTACGTGGACGCGGCGTACAAGCCGGGCATGTCGCCGGAGGAGTGCCGGCGCTTCACCACGGACGGTGAGTACCGGGAGACCTGGGAAAGAACTGGGTTATGAGGGACAGGAAGAGGAGGAAGACGTAGGTGACTTTTTTTTTTTTTTTTTTTTTTTTTTCCGTACTGGGGACTGAACTCAGGGGCAGTCTACCTCTGAGCTACACCCCCAGCCCTATTTTTTATTCTTTATTTTGAAACAGGGTCTCACTAAGTTGCAGAATGCCTCACTAGGTAGCTGAGGCTGGCCTCGAACCCGGATCCTCCGGTCTTAGCCTCCTAAATGCTGGGATTACAAGCGTGCGCCACCACGCCCGGCTTGTGGATGACCATTTAATGTCCAAATCAGGACTCCTTTGAGAGTGAAGGGGAACCGGACAATCACTAAACAAGATGGGGCTTTGGGACGATAGGAATAAATCAGAAGTGCTCAGAGCACACCAGAAGAAGTAGTAGAAGCCAGGTGTGGTGCCACAGGCCTGTAATCCCAGAATTTGGGAGGCTGAGACAGGAGGATCCCAGGTTTGAGGACAGCCTCAGCAAGTAGTGAGACTCTCATCAACCTAGTGAGACCCTGTTTCAAAATAAAAATAAAATAGGACGGGGGGTGTGGTTCAGAGGTAGGATGCCCCTGGGTTCAATCCCTAGTATCACAAAAAATAAAATAAAATAAAAACAAAATAGGGCTGGGGGTGTAGCTCAGAGGTAGAATGCCCCTGGGTTCAATTCCCCGTACTGAAAAAAAAAAATTCTAAGGACAGGGAGCTGCTTGCTAATCTGATAGTCACTTGGAATTGATCCTGGTAGGAGCTTGTGCTCCATGAACACCATGGAGTGACACACAGGACTTTTCTCTGTCCAAGCTGGTTTACCAGCACTCTGCTAAATATCCCTCTCTGGAAGATGGTTTTGAGGTCAAAGTAGAAGTAGGCAGATGGAGAGAAAGGAGAGGGAAGATTCTTGAAGCTAAGCCGTTCTCTCCCTCTCCGTCCAACTTGAACCCTCCACAGCCATCGCCCTGGCCATGAGCCGGGATGGTTCCAGCGGGGGCGTCATCTACTTGGTCACCGTTACCGCTGCCGGTGTGGACCATCGCGTGATCCTGGGGAATGAGCTGCCCAAATTCTACGACGAGTGAACCCGCCCCGGTCCTTCCTTCCTTGTTTGTAATAAACTGTCTGGACACAACATTGGTGTGATCAATGGGAAACGGTTGTCAGGGGTGAATCTTAGACCCTCCCAGATGTCTGCAGACCCTTCTAATTCTTTTTCCCCAGGTCTAAAGCATCTTTTCCAGAGAAAGGAGAGATGAGAACACCAGAAGAGAAATAGCTCTACACACGCCTGTAAGCCCAGTACTTGGGAGGCTAATACAGGAGGATCACAGGTTCGAGGCCAGCCTCAGCAACTTAGCAAGACCCGTTTCAAAATTTTAAAAAAATAAAATAGGACTGGGGGCGTAGCTCAGAGGTAGAATGGCCCTGGGTTCAATCCCTAGAACCAAAAGAAAGAAAGGAAAAAAATAAAGAGAACAAGAGAAAAGGAAAAATAGCTGTATACATGTCAGGTCATTGTGTGTTGATTTTTAAGAATTTGAGGCAATAAAAATGTGTATAGGAGCCAGGCATGGTGGCACACGCTTGTAATCCCAGTACTTAGAAGGCTGAAACAGGAGGATCTGGGTTCGAAGCCAGCCTCAGCTACTTAGTGAGGTCCTCTGCAACTTATTGAGACCCTGTTTCAAAATAAAGAATTTTAAAAATAGGGCTGGGAGTGTAGCTCGGAGGTAGCCCCTGGGTTCCATCCCCAGTACTTAAAAAAAAAAAAAAAAAAAAATGTATAGGGCCAGGCATAGTGGCACACACCTGCAACCTTGGGTACTTCAGAGGCTGAGACAGGAGGACCATAGGTTTGAGGACAGCCTCTGCAAGTTAGTAAGACACTCAGCAAGTTGGTAAGACCCTGTTTCAAACTTAAATAAATAAATAAAAGGGCTGGGCTTTAGCTTGGCGGTAGAATGTTCTTAGCATTCTATCCCCAACACCAAAAATAAAATAAAATATGTCTAGGACTTCGGGGTGTACCTCAGTGATAGGGTATGTGTTTTGCATATACACAGTCTAATCAGTCTAATCCCCAACACCAAAAGAAAAAAAACAAAACAAAACAAAAAAAACCTCATTCTAAGGCTCAAGAGCCAAGAGTTGAGGGTTCAAAATTCAGCACAGCAAGTCTGTGGTTGAAGCTTCGGAAGTTGTTACCGGAGCCTGAGTAACTATCAAACACAGCTGAGTTCTGGGGCCACCTCTGCTGGCCACTTCCTGAGTGAGGGGCCAAATTATTCCCCCCCTGAGAGGCTGAGAGCCCTTTCTCACCCTTTTTCCCTCTGTACAAGAAAGTCTTGAATGACTTCTTAAGGTGTTTCCAGCTCCAGCACCCAGGGCCAATTTGCCACTAACTGAGCCCTTACCAGGCACCATCAAGAAAAACACAAGCAGGGTGGATCTCGGGCCGAGCCTGCCAATTCAAAGTACCAAGACCATCATCTGTACTTGGCAGTGCGAGGGAAAAAAACTAAAAACAAAACAAAACAAAAAAGCCGGGCGTGGTGGCGCACGCTTGTAATCCCAGCGTTCGGGAGGCTGAGATCGGAGGATCTGGGTTCGTGGCCAGCCTCAGCTACCTAGTGAGGCCCTCCGCAACTTAGTGAGACTCGGTTTCAAAATAAAGAATAAAAAATAGGACTGGGGGTATAGCTCGGAGGTAGAATGCCCCTGAGTTCAATCCCCAGTACCGCAAAAAACAAACAAACAAACAAACAAACCCTAAAAGCTAAAATCAAAATCAAAAATCGCAAATGATGTTTCAGGCCTCACCGTTTAACTTATTTTGAAATAATAGTCCAAGAGCCCGCCCCTCTCTCTGCCCTCCCACTGGTCACACTAGAAACACTGGGCAGGAAGCGATAGGCCAGGGTCGGAGGACTCCGCTTGAGCGTGAGCAGGTGTGCTAAGAAGCAGCCACGTCCCGGCTCAGCCCCGAGCTGCCCGGCAGGCAGCACCCCGGCGCTAAGTCTTCAAAACACTCCGAAAAGCAGAACTGAGAAGAAAGGTTCCGTGTGGGCAGGAGAGTGTAGGGGAATCTCCAAATGAGAGCACCGAAGATGGGGGTTCCCTGTTCCCAGGTGTGACCTTCCAGAGTGCTCAGTAACCCTTGAGCTGTACACGATGTGACACACCCAGGCGACCAAGATTTATACCTGGTAAGACTGGAAGGCTGCTGCTTTTTTTTTTTTTTTTTTTTTTTTTGTCAAATAACCTTTTACCCCCTCATTCCAAAAAGGGTTTGCAGCAGACACCATTTTCCATTTTATGTTTTTGGTGCTGGGGATTGAACCCAGGGGTGTTCAACTTCCAAGCTACTCCTCCCTCACCCTTGCCCCTTTTATTTTTTATTTTGAAACAGGATCTTACTAAGTTGCTGAGGGTCTTGCTAAGTTACTGAGGCTGGCCTCAAACTTGCTATCCTCCTGTGTCAGCCTCTCAAGTACTGGGAAGGCACTGCCATGCCCAGCTTTTCATAATTTGTGTGTGTGTGTGTGTGTGTGTGTGTGTGTGTGTGTGTGTGTGTGTGTAACTGGGGATTGAACCCAGGGGCATTCTACCTCCGGGATACACCCTTAATCCTATTTTTTATTCTTTATTTTGAAATAGGGTCTCACTCAGTTGCAGAGAGCCTCATTAAGTAACTGAGGCTGGCCGCGAACCCGGATCCTCCGGTCTCAGCCTCCCAAGTACGGGGATTACAAGCATGCGCCACCACACCTGGCTTTTCATAATTTTAAAAAAAGGGAAAGGGAAAGAAAGGTTAAGAAAATGAATGAACTTGCCAGGCATGGTGGCGTAAAGTGGTGTGGGGCTCTTTTACATTGGCTTGCGAGAGCAGATTGTAAAATGCTCGAGAGTTTTGCAAAGAAGTTGTTAGTCACTGATAATTTGATATTGACCATGGAAGAAGTATTGCTAGGCTAGAAGTCAGCAATGCTCCAAAGTGAGACTTTGTTTCTCCACCAAGAGCCAGTGGAATAGGCAGCACATGGTATCGGCCGGCTATCAACGGGCAAGAGAGAGTTGGCTCTGGGCCGCAGGGTGGGGAAAGCAAAGAAGGAAATAAAATGAGGTACAAGATTCAGATGATTCTTTTTTTATTTTTAATGGCTGTCCAAAAATCCCCAACAAATACACACATTTTTAAGTCCCACAGAACCTTTACACAAATAGAATATGCATTATGCACGAGGGAAACTCCAGTAGATTTCAAAGTGTTCGTATTTTAGAAACTACCTATGCTCTGCAACAATCCTGCAATAAAATGAGAACTTGGTGATGAAATGCTACTTAAAATTCTCAGGGTTTGTAAACGGCATATTGATAAATACCATGAATTTAAAAGTCAACCATAAACCAGGCATGGTGATGCACACATGTAATCCCAGTACTTGGGAGGCTGAGACAGGAAGATCACAGGTTCCAGGCCAGCCTCAGTCACTTAGTGAGGCCCTCAGCAACATAGAAAGGCCTTGTTTCAAAATTAAAAAATAAAATAGGACTGGGGGTGTAGCTCAAAGTAGAATGGTCCTGGGTTCAATCTCCAGTACCACAAAAATTTTTTTGCGGTACTGGGGATTGAACTGAGGGGCATTCTACTTCCGAGCTACACCCCCAGCCCTATTTTTAGTCTTTATTTTGAAACAAGGTCTCACTAAGTTGCGGAATGCCTCACTAGGTAGCTGAGGCTGGCCGAAAACCTGGATCCTCCGGTCTCAGCCTCCCAAATGCTGGGATTACAAATGTGCGCCACCACGCCCGACTCACAAAAATTAAATAAATGAATAAAGTAGGGTTGAGTTCAATCCCCAGTAACACACACACACAAACACACACACACACACACACACACAAACACACACACACACACACACACACCATACAATAGGATAAAAACTGCCCAGCTAATTTTGTCAGGTTAATGTAACTGATTTTATTTATTTATTTATTGTTTTGTTTTCATTTTGCTTTAGTTTTGGGTACTGGAGATTGAACCCAGGAGCATTCCGCCTCTGAGCTAAATCCCCAACCCTTTTTATTTTTTTAATTTGGAAACAGGATCTTGCTAAGCTGCTAAGAGTCTCACTAAGTTACTGAGGCTGTTCTCAAACCCACGATCCTCCTGGCTCAGCCTCCCAAGTCCTGGGATCACAGGCGTCCTGCTTCCCTGGAGTGGAAATCAGAAAAGTCACACTTCCCCTGGCGTCTTTGACATTAAGACACAAGTATGGCAACTGAGTTCCGTCAGTCAAAGTCACCCACCTGAGACTCCAAATCAGAGGCGAGCAACAGAAGGAAATGGAATTCAACCTGTGTTCATTTCACTGGCAGAAATCAGCAAAAAAAAAAAAAAAAAAAAAAAAAAGAAGCAGCAACGGGCTTTTGGAGAAGCGGTAGTAAAAAGGGGAAGTTCCTGGGACAGAAGTGGCTTTGCAAGTATCTGCAGTAGAGGTGGCAGTGAAGTTCTTAAGAGAGCCGGCAGCAACCTCTAGAGTCCCGGGGCGGCCGCAGCCACTTGCGTGGCTTGGAACTTTAAGCTTCACTTACACAAAGGGAATCCCCCATCCATTGTTCTAGCGTTTTCACTAAAAAAGCCTAATTCTGAGAGAAGTGGATTTGTTAGACTTTTCAAAGTTTTATCAGCCGAGCATGGTGATGCAAGCCTGTAATCCCAGTCCTCAGGAGGCTGAGACAAGAGGATCGTCTGTTGGAGGCCAGCCTCAGCAACTTAGCAATACCCTCAGCAGCTTAGTGAGATGCTTTTTCAAAATAAAAAATAAAAAGAGCTGGGGGTGTAGCTCAGAAGTAGAATGCCAAGCCGTGGTGGCACATGCTTGTAATCCCAGTACTTGGGAGACTGAGACAGGAGGATCACAGGCTCACAGCGAGCCTCGGCTACTTTGTGAGGTACTTCGAAACTTAGTGAGACTCTGTTTCAAAATTTAAAAATAAATAAATAAGCCAGGCATGGTGGTGCAGGCTTGTAATCCCAGTACTTGGGAGGTTGAAATAGGAGGATCTGGGTTTGCAGCCAACCTCAGCTACTTAGTGAGGCTCTCCGGAACTTAATGAGACCCTGTTTCAAAACAAAGACTAAAAATAGGACTAGGGGTATAGCTCGGAGGTAGAATGCCCCTGGGTTCAATCCCAGGTACTGCAAAAAATAAAATAAAATAATAATAATAATAATAATAATAATAATAATAATAATAATAATAAGGCTGGGATGTATCTCAGAGGTAGGGTGCTCCTTCCTGGGTTCCATCCCTGCTACCACAAAAAGAAAGAAAGAAAGAAAGAAAGAAAGAAAGAAAGAAAGAAAGAAAGAAAGAAAGAAAGAAAGAAAGAAAGAAAGAAAGAAAGAGAGAAAGAAAGAGAGAAAGAAAGAAAGAAAAAGTGAGGGAATCCGGAAGAATACAAGAGGCTTGAATGGCAGAGTACTTGGAAACAGGTGGATATCTCCATCAGGAAAAACTGCTGTGTTAGAGATTCAGAATGGTTAGTGTACTACAGGGCGATTAAGTTGTAACCTTGGTGTTATCTTTTTTTTCACCAGAGAAAAAGCGAAAGCCGCCAGACCTTATCAGCTTCCTGCCAATTGGCCTCTAACTGTGCAGGCCCAGGGCTGGTGGAGCCGGGCTGTTGTAGTCAAGGTACAATCCCTGAAACCCTCGGATGGTGATCAGCCAGGACTATGAGGAAATGCCCATGCAGGATGTCATATAACCAAGCAAGGGCGATTTTGCCCTATTTATTTTTGATGCTTTTGTCGGTGCCTTGTAATTATACATCATGGTGAGATTTAAAGTGATACATACATTCATGCATGCACACATCGCTTGTTCAGTTCCTGAAATAATCCCCCCCACACACACACACTCCTGCGCATGTGAGGGGGATTGGTAGTGACACCTTCACATATGGACTTCCCGCTATTTGAGCTGTTCCCTCCTGGAGCCTCGTTTTCGCCCTCCACACCCCCTCCCCTCGTCCTCTCTGCTCTTCTACTGGGGTCTCTCATTTCTAATTTGCAATATGTTTTTCTACACAATTCCCAACCTTAAGGTCCAGAATTCAGCAAATAATATTTTTCAGAGATGTTCTAATTCAGTTTTCCTAATTTTATAATCTCTTCTTTTTGTCCTGTTTTAGAATTCAGATGTAAAGATGTCCGTGTTATATAATTGACAAGGCATAAAGTTTTATATTTAGAACTGGAGAACTAAATTAAGGCTAGAGAGTTCATGGCTGACTAGAAGGCTTTGATCTATAAGGTCATAATTTCTTTTTTTTTTTTTTTTGTATTGGGGATTGAACCCAGGGGCATTCTACCTCCAAGCTACAACCCCAGCCCCCTTTTTTTTTATTTTTAATTTGAAACAGAGTCTCACTAGGTTGATGATAGTCTCACTACTTGCTGAGGCTGTCCTCGAACCTGTGATCCTCCCGTCTCAACCTCCCAAGTACTGAGATTACAGGCATGTACCACCACACCACTTTTAAGGTCATAATTTCAATCACTTTTGTTGTAACGTGTGTGTGTGTGTGTGCGTGTGTCTGTGTGTGTGTGATGTGTGTACACATATGTGTACATGCTGGGTATTGAACCCAGGGCCTTCGGCATGCTAAGCACACACTCTACCACTGAGCTACATGCTCAGCCCTATTTTTTTTTTACCATTCATCAACTCATTTATTCTGAGAACCCTCGCCTGCCTGACTCACCTCAGAATAATGTTTGCAGCCCCTGTCTGTGAAGGAAATCCTATTTTTTTTTTTCTGAGATGCTGAAAGTTCACCAGTGATCCTGGCTTGTCAGAAGTAACTACCTTTTCCACTGTCAAGTGGGGACTCAACGAGCTCTGAACCAAGTCTAGAAGGACTTTGTAATCTTTTTTTCCATATATAGACAATCTTTATGTTTTTGTTTGTTTGTTTTATTTTTTGTTCATTTGTTTTTTGTTTTGTGTGTGTGTGTGTGTGTGTGTGTGTGTGTGTGTGTTACTAGGGATTGAACCCAGGGGCATTCTACCTCTGAGCTATACCTCCAGACCTATTTATAATTTTTATTTGAAACAAGGTCTCACTAAGTTACTGAGGTCCTCACTAAGTTGCTGAAGCTGGTCTTGAACCTGCAATCCTCCTGTCTCAGCCTCCCAAATACTGGGATGACAGGTGTACACCACCAACCTGGCTCAATCCTTGTTCTTTAATTAAATTTCATGCCCAAGTGAGTTTTTAAAAAACATGACACTTCTAGTATCATCATGGCTCCAATTTTCTGGATGGAAAGACATTACTACATTGTCATAATTAGAAGATAGGAAGAAATAAACAGATAGGGCCGGAGGGCCACGGTGGAAAAACTTCATTTTTTGAGAGGCACCAGATGCTAACTGACTTCCAAAACTCCTGAAGAGACCAGAGCTCCCACAGTCGAGTGATAAGGAGATCAGAAGCCTCCTGAGAGTGACCAGAACCTCACAAAACTTCAGTTGCTCCTGCTGATAAGCAATCCCAGGAGATTCCAGGAAACGGCTTATGGAACCCCAGCCAAGAGAAGGAGGCTAAGAAAACATGGTGCAAATACACTGTGCAAATCCCAGGAAACGACCTCGGAGACCCCAGCTGGAAAGGAGACTCGAAGAAGGATACAACCCCCTAGACTAGCCACTCTAAACGGTTTTCCCACTCGGGAACCCCTCCCTTTGGGGAGCATCTCTCTCTCTCTCTCTCTCTCTCTCTCTCTCTCTCTCTCTCTCTCTCTCTCTCTCTCTCATGTTGACTTTGAGAGAAAGCAGTGTGTAATTGGTGGGTAGTGCACAATTCACCTGCTGGACATCAAGGCCGACCGAGGCCCCTAGGGGTGGCCTGCATCTCTCTTCAGTGGATCTCGTGGACTTTGGGAGAAAGCAGTTTGCAATTGTCCAGAGTCCCCACTGCCCGCAAGGCTGCTCCGCCTCTTTTTCCCTTCCCCATTCTCTTTACAATAAGCTCCCGGCTTGCCTTTGTGTGGTGTGCGAGTGTCGTCCTTTGTACTCCGTAGACAAGGACCTGGTAAGGAAAATGTCTGTTTCAATATGATCATAAAGCAGCCCATAAAAGGCACTTTGTGTAATATTTGCAGAAAATAATTATATGTCAGATTTTCTACTGGATCATCAAATATTATCAAATATTGTACCAGTGTTGCTTTCTACAAAATATTTGATAGTTTACAGATGTATAGTGGTTATAAAAAGCAAACTTTCACTCAACATCCTTTAACAAACAAACAAAATAGCTGAGATTTTTCCTAAATTTAGAATATTTTTAAAACGTTTCTCAGAATTCCAATTGATAGGGTCCATAGTCATCCTTAATTTCTCCTAAGTAACCTGTAGACCTTGGAATCTATATTAGGACTTACTATAAGATTTTTTTTTCTAAAAACTGAAGGTCTCCTGGAACATGATACCATTCAAGGAACATCTGCACGCCTGTAATCCCAGTATTTGGGAGGCTGAGACAGGAGGATCACAGGTTTGAGGACAACCTCAGCAACCTAGTAAGACCCTCAGCAATTTAGTGAGGCCCTGTTTCAAAATAAAAAAATAAAATAGGGCTGAGAAGCCGGGTGTGGTCTGTTTACAGCAAGAGCAGAGGGCTCTGTTAATTTATCACAGTAACCAACAACACCAGGATAGATTAGCAGAATTTTCCACGTGTCACTATTTCACAGAGACTTACCCTTCATTCCTTCAAAGTAAGAGCTTGTGTCAGCAGCGAGAGCATTGGCCCCTCCCATGGTCTTCTAATTCATCCTACAAGTAGGTATCAGGATCCCTACCAATTGACAGGGGTATTTTAAACCAAGAAAAAAAATCTTCCTAAAAGTGATTGTATGATTGTAAAAGTCATCATGCCAAAGATGATTTATAAACAAGAATAATATATCCTTTACCCTCTCTGAAACATATGCAGTCACTAAGATCTATATTAACATTAATTTGACCTGAAAATGAATCTGGGGAGGCTGAGTTCTTGCTTTTCTCAGTTTTTTTCCACTTGTGGATTTGATATATGGTATAGAATTTACAATATGTAGAGCAGGCCAAACACAACGGATGGCTTCCAGATTCCTTCGTTATGCAAGGTGAACAATTAATCCATTAGCACCACACAGTGGCCAAGTGTGTAGGGGCCGCCTAGAGAGAAAAAATCAAAGATCTGGGGGTGTCAAGGATAGCTTGGCAGTTTTATTATTTTTTCATTTTATTTTTATTTTATTTTATTTTTTACTGGGGATGGAACCCAGGGGCATTCTGTTTCTGAGCTACACCCCCAGCCCTATTTTTTATTCTTTATTTGGAAACAGGGTCTCACTAAGTTGCAGAGGGCCTCACTAAGTAGCTGAGGCTGGCTGCAAACCTGCGATCCTCCTGTCTCAGCCTCCCAAGTACTGGGATTACAAGCCTGCGCCACCACGCCCGGCATCCTCCAGTCTTAAAAATTACCTTATAGATGCTACCTCGCTGTAGAAACAATTGGAATCCGTCAGGAAACAGACTTCATTTGCCCCATTTTGAAGGAAAATCCCCAAGTGTTTATAACCGCAGGAAGCTGTTGATCCTCCTAAGGTTGCTCTCCTCCTGCATGGACATTATATAGTTTAGCGCCCGTGTATAAATTCTCCCATACTAATCTCAGAGAATATTCTAGACTTCTGAGCGCTTTTATTGTTACTGAGAAGCAAAAAGGACTTGCGGTAGTTCTGCCAATTAAAAAAAAAAAGTGTACAAGCCGGGCGTGGTGGCACACACTTGTAATCCCAGCATTTGGGAGGCTGAGACCGGAGGATCTGGATTCGAGGCCAGCCTCAGCTGCTTAGTGAGGCACTCTGCAACTTAGTGAGACCCTGTTTCAAAATAAAGAATACAAAATAGGGGTGGGGGTGTAGCTCGGAGGTAGAATGTCCCTCGGTACAATCCCCAGTACTGAAAAATTAAATAAATAAATAAGAGTACAGTGAATATTCCAAAACCAATTTTTTTTTTTTTTTTTTTTGCGGTACTGGGGATTGAACTTAGGGGCATTCTACCTCAAAGCTATACCCCCAGCCCTATTTTTTATTCTTTATTTTGAAACCGAGTCTCACTAAGTTGCGGAGTGCCTCACTAGGTAGCTGAGGCTGGCCGTGAACCCAGATCCTCTGGTCTCAGCCTCCCGAATGCTGGGATTTCAAGCATGTGCCACCACGCCCGGCTTCCAAAACCAATTTTGAACTATAAGTCCTCTCCTATTTTGCTTATTACTTTTAATTCATATATGTTATGTGGGGTTTCCTTTGTTTGTTTGTTTGTTTGTTTGTTTGTTTGTTTGTGGTGGTGCTGGGGATTGAACCCAGGGCCTCAAGAATGCAAAGGAAGCACTCTTCCCTGAGCTACCGTCCTAGCACTATGTGTGCATCTTAAACATGCATATAGTTGGATGACAAAGCTTTCAACTTTGCCTTCAAAATATAATTAATTTTGCCACAGTGGTACACACCTGTAATCCCAGTACTCGGGAGTCTGAGATAGAATCCCAAATACGAAACCAGACTCAGCAATATAGCAAGACCCCATTTCAAAAGAGAAAGAAATTTTGAGCTGGGGGTGGTAGTGCACACCTGTAATCCCAGTACTTGGGAGGCTGAGACAGGAGCATTGCAGGTTCGAGACCAACCTCGGCCATTTAGACTCTCAGCAACCTAGTGAGGCCCTGTTTCAAAATAAAAAATAAAATAGGGCTGGGAGTGTAGCTCAGAGGTAGAATGTCCCTGGATTTAGCTTCTGATACCAAAAAATAAAAGAAGTAAAATAAATAAATAAATAAAGCATTCTCTGTAGGAGCCTTAAATAAAATCATTAGCAAATTGTAGCCGGTAGATGTCAGCAAATACCCATGAAGGGCAGGAAAACATTTGGCAGAAGGAAGTCGTGTTTAAATTTCTGTCTTGCTGTTTCCAAATAAAAATTAAAATAGGACTGGGGATATAGAATCCCCAGTATCACAAAAGAAAAAAATAAGTAAATAAATTTTGTATAATTTTTTTCATTGTTAAGACTAACAACGTTAACGTAGCCAGTTTGGACATGCTTCTTAAACTGGAGTGTTCCTAAGGATGACTAGGAAGTAGGCTTCAGTGCAAAGTCTCAGCCCCAGTGATTTGACGCAGCAGGTCCAGAGAGGTCCAGAAATCTGCCTTTTGATGAAGAACCCCAGCATAGCCTGGCGTGATGACACATGCCTGTAATCCCAGTACTTGGGAGGCTGAGACAGCAGAATTGCAAGTTCAAAGCCAGTCTCAGCAACTTAGGGAGACCCTCAGCAATTTGGTGAGTCCTGTTTCAAAATAAAAAAATAGAATAGGGCTAGGTGTGTAGTAGAGATAAAATGCCCCCAGGTTCAGTCCCCAGTACCTTAAAAATAAATAAATCATTTTTAAATGTCATAACCTTTGAGTGAAAAGAAAAATATAAAGAATACGTGAATTGAATAAAAATCAAAACACTGCATATGAGAATATACTAGATATGATTAAAGCAGAATTTATACGGGGAAATTTTTACCTTTAAATATCTTATCAGGAAACCAAAAAAAAGAGCTAAAATCAAATTAGCTAAACATTTAGCTCAACAGGTAAAAAGGAACTGAGTAAATAAGGAAGGAAATAGTGAAGATAAGAATAGAAATCAATGAAATAGAGAACTAAAATCAATAAGAGATTAATGAAAACAAAAACTGGCCTTGTTCATTCTTTTCTTGTTCCAGAAAAGAATGAAGAACAAAATCTGCCCAGCTCATTGGCTAGAGAAATTGTTATTACAAAAAAACAAATGATGGAATGCAAAAGTTTTATGTCTATACTTCATAAATTTAAATACAACACCCTAAGTAAAAAATTAACTAAACAAAACGAACAGTAAATGTGTAACAATAGGAAGATCGAATAGGTTTTATCCCAGGAATGCAAAGATGAAACGGGGTCTTGCTAAGTTTACTTTATATATGTAACACTTAAAAAGTTGTACAAAGAGCCAGAGGAAGCAGCACATACCTGTAATCCCAGTACTTGGGATGCTGAAACAGGAGGATCGCAGGTTTGAGGCCAACACCAGTAATTTGATGAGGTCCTGTTTCAACATTTAAAAAATAATAATTAAGGGCTGAGTGTGTAGCACAAAGGTAGACAGGGCATGGTGGTGCTGTCCCTGTGCTTGGGAGGCTGAGACAGGTGGATCACAGGTTTGCAGCCGGCCTCAGCAACTTACTGAGACTGTCAGCAACTTGGCAAGACTCTACTTCAAAGTAAAGATAGATAGATAGATAGATAGATAGATAGATAGATAGATAGATAGATAGATAGATAGATAGACAGACAGATGCAGGCTGGAGGTAAAATGCCCCTGGGTTCAATCCCCAGGAACACACACACACACACACACACACACACACACACACACATACACAATCAACCTACAAAAATTTGGTTGAAGCCCAGTTTGTAATCCCAGTACTTGGGAGGCTGAGACGGGACAATCCAGGTTAGTGACCAGCCTCAGCTACTTAGTGAGGCCCTCCACAACTCAGTGAGACCCTGTTTCAAACAAAAAAAAAAAGAAAGAAAGAAATTGGTTGAGTTCTAGTATTTGTAAATCATATATCTGACAAAGAGTTAATATTAAAAAAACTCATAACTCGATAACAGCAAAGAACTTAAAAATGGGCAAAGAACTTTTTCCTTCTCTAATGAGTAATTTTTATTGCAGCAATAAACAATACATACAATATAATACAAAAACACAATGCGCTATAATGAGAATGGAAAGACATCTTGTGGGAAGGTTTTCTCAAATCTGGGTAGATGGGAGGAGGGAGAGGAGAGCTCAGATAGGCAGGTGTTCACGCAGGGTCGCCATAAACAGCCTGAAGTCAGCCTCCAGGGACTGAGTCTACGGAGCCTCGCGTCCACTCTTCTGCCCAGAAATTCACTTGTTTGGATGGAACTTGAGGATTCAGTCCAAATTCAGCAAAATCCTTCGTTGGCGTGGAAGGCAGCGGACCGCCGCCAGGGGGCGCCCGGCGTGCCGGGTGTGGCTTTGACCTCAGCCGGCACGTGACCCTTTTTGTAGCACACCAGCGACGTTCAGTGGCTGGGATTCAGGCGGTTCTTGGGTTTTCCCAGGTGAAGCCTGGTTGTCCCCATTCATGGAGCCCCTTCCCCCAGAAGGGAAGAGGTTTCTTCTCCACACATGCTGAGCCAGTTTTCAATGAGAAATTGTGCGAGAGAGATCCTTGTTGTGAATTCGTTTTCCAGTTGGGAGCTGCAGGAGGCAGCGGCCGAAGGATGCTCTGGGTCATACTCACTGATGGGTCGCAAGCCGTCACCTGGTACACCACAAAGGTGTCTCAAGAGGGCGACACTGACTTTGGCAGCTGGTCCAAAAGATGCTACTACCTTCTCCTCCTCGATCCCTCCGCCTACGACACCAAGCCGAATGGTGTCCGGTCCTAGAGACCGGACAAAAATATACTTCCTCGAACATCTCGAAGAAAATCCTTCAAGACGATGGCATCACCTCGCCGTCCCTAGAATTGAGCTTCTCCTTCGAGGCTCTGCAGGAGTGTGCGCTGGCTACTTCCGGAAGGCGCCCTCTGAGAGGGGCCCTTGTTGATTGATACAGGAAAGCAAACCTGGAATTGGGGCGGGGAGGCCGCCATTGTCATAAATACCGGTGGGAGCGGTTCCAAGGAGCCGGCCTGCCTTTGGGGCTGGTGGGCTTGCGCGTGGGTGGTCCCGGGAGGTGCCGGAGCCCCTCGGAAACCCGGACTTGGGAAAGAGCCCCTTGTCTTAGCTCTCTTCCGCTCTGAGTTGCCCTGCCTCGGGCCTTTGGCGGCGAGCCTGGGCTTCAGGACGAAGCGACCCTGCATATCTGGGGTCAGGCGTTCCGGGAAAGCATCTTGGAAGGAGACGTGGACTTCCTGGTCCATGGCAGGAACGCAGCTGCTCCAAGGTGGCTCATTTTAATTCCATGGGGATGCTCATGCCCAGTGAGCGGGTCCAGGGCTCTCCCCTCCCCAGAACCAACCACCGCTGGGCCGGTTTGCTGGGCCAGTTGCTCCTAGCAACCGTAGCGACGTGTCGATGACGTCACTCGCTGTGCCTGAATTTGTGACCGTGGCCCTCGGAGGTTTTGCCCCATTCCGTTACAGATTCTGTGTTAGGCTAAAGATTACCCTCTCTCATTTCAACCCTGAGAAGCCAGACTACTCCCTCCCGCTTCAGTTATGAAGAAGTCTAGGTCTCTCCTCTCCCATTTGGACCCTGAGAAGCTAACACCCTCCTGTTTCAGACTACACTAAAAAATTCACAAACTTGCAAATCTTTGCATGGCTTGAAGACCCCTCCCCTATTAAATAATACTTTTGCCCTGTTTTGGGGGGGCTGATGCCACTCTTGGTATCAGCCCGTCTGCTTACAGATGTTGGAATAAAACTTTGCTCCCCCCCAACCCATCACCATTCTTGTCTAGTCTGGTTCCTCTCAGCCTTCAATCTAACAGTAATATATTCCAAAACTATGGTACAATATCATAACCAGATGTATTTGTCTTTTTTTTTTTCTCTGTTGCTATACCCAAATTCTTGAGGCGAGGTGTTTTCTTTTTAAAAAGTGGGAGGTAGCAGGGCATGGTGGCACACACCTGTAATCTCAGTACTTGGGAGGCTGGGACAAGAGGATCCCAGGTTTGAGGACAGCTTCAGCAAGTAGTGAGACCCTGTTTCCAAATAAGAAATAAAATCAGGCTGGGGGTATAGTTCAAAGGTAGAATGCCTCTGGGTTCAATCCCAAGTACCACACACACACACACACACACACACACACACAAAATGGGTTTTTTTGTTGTTGTTTTGTTTTTGTGCACGTGTGTGTGGTACTGGAGACTGAACTGAGGGGTATTCTATCTCCAAGGTACAACCCCAGCCCTATATTATATTTTATTTTGAAACAGGGTCTCACTAAGTTGCAGAGGGCCTCATTAAATTGCTGAGGCTGGCCGCAAATCTGTGATCCTCCTGTCTCAGCCTCCCAAGTACTGGGATTACAGGTGTGGGCTACCATGCCTGGCTCAAAAGCGGTTTGTTTAGGCCAAGGTTTTGGAGGCTGAAAGTCTGAGACTTGGCAGCGCCATTGATCTGGCCAATGGTGAGGCCCTGGGCTGGGGCACCTCCTGCAACATCACAGCAGGTGGTATCCGGGCAGGACGTGTCTCTCTGGGCAAAGAACTTTGATAGACATTTTTCCAAAGATGTATACAAATGGCCAACGGCACATGAAAAGTTGCTCAGCAACACTAATCCTTAGAGAAGTGTAAATCAATGATTGAGATATCGCCTCAGCCCATTAGGATGGCCGGAAGGAAGGAAGGAAGGAAGGAAGGAAGGAAGGAAGGAAGGAAGGAAGGAAGGAAGGGATGAGGATGCAGAGAAACTGGAACCCTTATGCACTGTTAATGGAATTGTATAACAGTGCAATTGTGAGCCGGGCATGATGGTGCACGCCTATAATCTCTGTACTTGGGAGACTGAGACAGGAGGATTGCAGGTTCGACGACAACCTCAGCAAATAGTAAGACTCCCATCAACCTAGTGAGACTCTGATTCCAAATAAGAAATAAAATCAGGCTGGGGGTGTAGCCCAAAGGTAGAATGCCTCTGGATTCAATCCCCAGTACCACACACACACACACACAAATATATATAGTGCAACTACTATGGAAAACAGCATATTAATATCTCAAAAAATTGGAGTAACTATCCTATGATCCAACAATCCCACCTGTGGGTATAAACCCAAAAGAAGTGAAAGAAGGAACTCAGGCAGACATTGGCAAGCCACGTTCAGAAGCACTTTATTCATAATCGCCAAGTGGGGGAAGCCAAGCAAACCCCACTGACAGACGAATGGTGAATCAAATGTGACACATGCACCCGTGGAATATTATTCAGCCTAAGAAAGGCGGAAGTAGCCGGGCGTGGTGGCGCACGCTTGTAATCCCAGCATTTGGGAGGCTGAGACTGGAGGATCTGGGTTCGCGGCCAGCCTCAGCTACCTAGTGAGGCACTCCGCAACTTAGTGAGACCCTGTTTCAAAATAAAGAATAAAAAATAGGGTTGGGGGTATAGCTCGGAGGTAGAATGCCCCTGAGTTCAATCCCCAATACCGCAAAAAAAAAAAAAAAAAAAAAGGCGGAAGTGTTGTCACATGCCATGGATGAACTGTAGGATATTACACTAAGTAAAACCAGCCAGTTCCCAAATGACAAACACTGTATGATCGCATTTATGGGAGGCTCCTAGAGAGGCCAAATTCAGAGAAAGAGGAAGTAGAACAACGGTTACCAGGGGTCAGGCGTAGGGAGAGATGGGAACCGTTGAATGGGGAGAGTCTGATTTTGCAAGATGAAAACATTTTGGAGATCGATTACAAAGCAGTGTTTATAGAACTGGGCATGGGGCTGCAGGCCTACAATCCTAGTACTTGAGAGGCTGAGTCAGGAGGATTGTAGGTTCGAAACCAGCTTCAGCAATTTAATAAGGCCCTCTGCAACTTAGTGAGACCCTGCTTTAAAAAAAAAGTAGGGCTGGGGGTGTAGTTCATCGTTAGAATGCCCCTGGATTCAGTCCTCAGTATCAAAAACAAAAGCAAAGACAAAGGAGGATCACATGTTCAAAGCTAGCCTCAGCAACTTAGTGAGACCCTGTTTCTAAATTAGAAAAATTAAAAATAAAATAGGACTGGGTGTGGAGCTTGGAGGTAGAATGCTCCTGGGTTCACTTATCAGCACCACAAAATAATAATAATAATAATAATAATAATAATAATAATAATAATAATACAAGACTATTTTCATAAATAAGGAAAAGTCCTTTGCTTTTGCAATAGGTTACTTAAAATACTAAAA